>JAIUZE010070883.1:0-32530 GCA_022085475.1 Heliosperma pusillum | reverse complement strand
CATTCGCCATTCATGCGTACACGCACCCAATGATCCCCTGTATGAAGTATCCACAAAATACCATACGGAGCTCGAGCACCTGGTGTAGACCGTAGAGGTAAGTACGTGGAACACCCATACCATGAATGTACGCCATTATAGTATGACATATGCAAGCTACATACTGTCCAATTGAACGCCGTTGCAAAACCAAATAAATCCAAGTCTTCCATCCAATTAGGCACATCATCTAGGTGGATTCTTTTTTTCTGACCTAACAACTTATGTAGCATACAAGCACACAACAATCTATGGGTGTTCCATAAAGTACAGCCACATTCTTCCTCCACATCATCACCCAAATTAGTACCGCGAACAAACTCCATTTGCATTTCTATAATAGTTGTCGCTGATACTCTTCCGCTCAACATTGAAAATAGTTTCCGATGATACAAATTAGAGACAAGGGTCTTGCTAATTGAATCTTCCAATGTCTTTCGAATCTCAATGTGTTGACCATGCATCATAACATCAGCCCGTCTCCACAAATTGTCCAAGGTAAGCTCAGCTGATCCTAACCACATCTTCAATTGCGCATGAGCGGACTCTGTTAGAAATATCGGTATATTTCGTCATTAAATTACGGATTATAACGAAACTATAGTATATGAATTACGAGTCATAAATGAATTGCATAATATAAAATTATAGGAATTTAGAATTAACCTTTGGTCCTAGCAAATTTGGCCTATGAACAATATCGAAATCGATATTCTCCTAATTGTTGCACCCAAGATGCTCCGAGATATGCCTGGCTTGTGCTAGAATTTTAGAGAAAAGTTAATGCTAATTTTTCTTTTGTGATGATGAATAATAGAGAGAATTAGAGAGAAAAATCAGAATTTTTCTTTTTCTCTTCTCCTCTGTCCGGCCGTTCCACTAGGGTAGTCGAAAGAGGAGTCTCTCCTCTTTTTACTACTCTTGCTATTAGGGTTTTGATCTAGTTACCATAAGAGAATAATAGGAGATCTTTTTCCCTTATTTTTATCTCCTATTAACCGAAAAATTAAGAGAAGAAAAGACTATTTTTTTCTTTCCTTTTTCAGTTATATTAGCATGTAATATAATATATACGTCAACTATAAATATCCGTATATTTATAATTTGCTAATCAAATATAACATATTATGTTTAATTACGAATTAACATTTTAATTCGTTTAAGCTTATATTATATACATTGATTAAATATAACGGTTTATATTCAATTACGAATTACAATTAATTCGTCTCAGCTAATATTATTTAATCGTTATTAAATAATCGTATCATCATTACATTGACTAACCTTTTAGTCATATACATCGACTAACCTTTTAGTCATAGAATAAGGCATCAATATGATTATATTATTCATATAATCACATCTCTCAGACACATCCTTTAGGTGTGACTTTTAGGGACCAGTTGATCACCGCTATTAAAATGACAATAACGTCAAACTCCTAGCAAGCCAACCGTTATCGATAAACGTTAATCAACTGATAAGAATACAAAGTATACCCTGTGAACCTGTAAGAGATTTATTCATGTTATCACACTAACTGTGGAGGACAATAGCTCCAACAATCTCCCACTTGTCCTTACAAGTGTATGTGCGATAACCCGATTCTCATATCCATAAATTTCTCCCACTCAATGTAAAACAATTTGCAAAGTCCGTATTTACAAAGGTCGCATTTTACAAGCGATCAATATCAAGAGTTGTTTTCCCGACTAGAGAGTAACTTAACTGATAAACGAATCATTATTCGAGCATGGCCATGCATTTCAGTTATAACTCCTCGAGTGGCCCTAAGAAATAACAAAACCTGATAAAGATTGGATATTTTCCTCAACTCGAATCCTGCAGATACAAGCACAGTACAAAATGACCCAGTAAAAATCTACTTAGCCTCTGTTACGGTCGACCATGAGAAAGAAACCAAAGTCACCCAAAAACTGCCTTAATCTAAAGAGACAATCGATAGTCTAAAGAATCGACTCTTAGGAACACTATGGACGTCCTATCCACGACCTGGCACTGAATGTCTAGAAACATTTAGGACTCCATAACGTTGTCACGATGTCCTACGAGGTATCTTTATAACTCGTATCTGTGATTGATCAGTCAACCGTTTGACTTATGGCTCGTTGAACCCACCATCAATCAACTTCACAGTATAATTGCCAGAGTTATCAGCTCCTGTAGGCGATTACGGACCAAAACAATTATAATGTAATTCAGTTCACTTTGTGGCGTTCAATGTTGTCGTACAATCCACATGAAAAACAAAATATGTAACAATACGATGATGTTATAAATAGTGCATGAAAAAGATACATTTATCTAATCCACATAAAACAGCTACTACAACTCAGGAACACGTTTAATTCCCATGGAAATAACGTGCCCTTCATGCTTATCATATTTTAACGATTTACTGAGAGGGTCCGCGATGTTGTCATCCGAAGCAATCTTGTCAATCACTATCTCCTTTTGATCCACGTAATCTCGGATCATGTGAGCCTTCCGAAGTACATGTCTAGACTTGTTGCTGGACTTAGGCTCCTTAGCCTGGAAGATGGCACCTCTATTATCACAATAGATGGTGATAGGGTCATTCGAACTAGGAACTACGGTTAGTCCTTGTAAGAACTGACGCATACATATAGCTTCCTTTGCAGCTTCTGAAGCGGCATAGTACTCGGACTCAGTTGTAGAATCTGCTATAACACTCTGTTTGGAGCTTTTCCAACTGACCGCAGCGCCATTAAGAGTAAAGACGAATCCAGACTGAGATTTCGAGTCATCTCGATCTGTTTGGAAGCTAGCATCTGCGTAACCGATTGCGCATAGCTCAGTGTCTACTACATAAGTCAATACCCAATCCTAAGTTCTTCGTAAGTACTTAAGGATGTTTTTGACAGACATCCAGTGTGTTTCACCTGGATTGCCTTGGTACCGACTCGTCATACTCAATGCATATGCCACGTCCGGACGTGTGCATATCATGGCGTACATGATCGATCCTATAACAGATGCATAAGGAACACGACTCATGCGCTCGACCTCTTCCGATGTCTTGGGTGCCTGAGCTTTACTCAAATGCATCCCAGAAATCATTGGAAGGGTCCCTTTCTTGGAGTTGGTCATGCTGAACCTCTCAAGAATCTTATCTATATAAGACTCCTGACTGAGTGATAATATCCGTCGTGATCTATCTCTATAGATACGGATCCCCAATATGCGTTGTGCCTCACCCAGATCTTTCATCTGGAAATGGTTCTTTAACCATACTTTTACCGAAGATAAGAGAGGGATGTCATTCCCAATCAAGAGTATGTCATCAACATACAATATTAAGAAGACAATCTTACTCCCACTCGACTTGACATACAATCATGGTTCCTCGACCGATCGAGTGAAACCATTCTCTTTTATCACCTGGTCGAAATGATGATTCCAACTCCGAGAAGCTTGCTTAATTCCATAAATGGAACGCTTAGGCTTGCAAACTTTCTTAGGATTTTTAGGATCAATGAAACTTTCGGGTTGTACCATGTACAATTCCTCCTCCAAATAACCATTTAAGAAGGCGGTTTTCACATCCATCTGCCAAATTTCATAGTCATGAAAAGCGGCAATCGCTAAGATTATCCGAATGGAACGCAGCATAACTACGGGTGCAAAAATTTCATCATAATGCAATCCTTGCACTTGAGTGAAACCTTTTGCCACTAGTCGTGCCTTATAGATGTCTGTTTGTCCTTCTACGGAATGCTTTATCTTATAAAGCCATTTGCACTGAAGAGGCCGTACCTTATCAGGCAAATCAACAAGATCCCATACGTCATTCTCATACATGGAGTCCATCTCGGATTGCATGGCTTCAAGCCATAGCTTAGAGTCGGAACAGGTCATGGCACCTTTCTAGGTAGCGGGTTCGTTACTCTCTAGGAGTAAAAAATTATCTGTCTCATTCTCCTCGACCATACCAATGTATATGTCTGGAGGAATGGAGACTCTACCCGACCTCCTAGGTTCCATAGGGATGTTAACCGTAGCAGAAGTTGAAGGAACCTCTTCCTCCATTGGTTGCTCGGTTGTTGGTTCTTGAATCTCCGACAGATCGAAGGTTCTATTACTTGACTTATTCTCGATAAACTCTTTCTCTAAGAACTTCGCACTAGCCGCAACAAAAACTTGCTGTTCGGTAGGCGAATAGAAGTAATGACCAAACATTCCTTTTGGATAACCAATAAAGTATGTCTTGATCGATCGCAGGCCGAGCTTATCCTTGTGTCTCCACTTGACGTAAGCCTCGCATCCCCAAACCCGAATAAAGGACAAGTTAGGGACCGTTCCCTTCCAAAACTCATATGGAGTCTTGTCTACAGCTTTAGACGGACTTCAGTTAAGTATAAGAGCAGCTGACAAAAGAGCAAAACCCCATAGTGAATCAGGTACTACCGTGTGACTCATCATGGATCGAACCATATCAAGTAATGTTTGATTTCTCCGTTCGGACACACCATTTAATTGAGGTGTTCCAGGTGGAGTTAACTGTAATACTACACCACAATTTTTAAGGTGTTGATCAAACTCATTTGAAAGATATTCGCCACCACGATCTGAACGAAGTGCTTTAATCTTTCTTCCCAGTTGGTTTTCAGCCTTATTCTGGTATTCCTTGAACTTTTCAAAGGACTCACTTTTATGCTTCATTAAGTAGACATATCCGTATCTACTCAAATCATCCGTGAAAGTGATAAAATATCTATAGCCGTCTCTTACGTTTATTGACATAGGTCCACATACATCAGTATGTATGAGTCCTAATAGGTCACTAGCGCGCATTCCAACACCTTTGAAGGAAATTCGAGTCATTTTACCGATAAGACATGATTCACACGTGCCAAATGATTCGTAATCAAATGGGGAGATAGTCCCATTGTCAATGAGCTTCTTTACACGTTTCTCATTTATGTGTCCCATACGGCAGTGTCATAGATAAGTTTGATCTTTGTCACCAACCTTTAATTTCTTATTATTCACATGCAATATGTCTGTGGTTTGATCTAAGATATAAATTCCATTCATGGAAACTGCTTTGCCATAAATCATTTCATTAAAAGAGAAAATACAGCTATTGTCTTTTATTGAAAATGAAAAACCGTCTTTATCTAGTACGGAAACAGAAATAATGTTCTTAGATAAACTGGGTACATAGCAACAGTTATATAAATATAACTCAAAACCACTCGGGAGTTGGATTACATATGTTCCCACTGAAACTGCAGCAACTCTTGCTCCATTCCCCACTCGCAGGTCCACATCACCCTTTGCGAGAGGTGTGATGTTTCTTAGGCCTTGCAAATGGTTACACAGATGAGAACCACAACCTGTATCAAGTACCCAAGGTCCGAAACTTTCATGGTTAATCTCAATCATATGAATAAAAGATGACATACCAATAGGAGTGACGCGGTCTGCTTTTATGTCCTCACGGTACACGAGACAGTTCTTCCTCCAATGCCCAGTCTTGTGGCAATGGTGGCACTCCATGTTACTGTCCTTGCTCATTGCCTTGCCTTGTGAGCCACTGGTCTCACCAGGCCCACTCTTGCCGTTTCCTGACTTTTTAAACTTTGGCTTTCCTACAGCTAGGTCGCCATGAGCCTTGCCCTTACCTTTGCCCTTGTTTGAAAACATGAGAACATCTTGCTTCATGCTCCCACCAATTTCATATCATTCTCGGTCTGTACGAGAAGTGAGTGTAGCTGATGAAGACTTTTCTTCATATCATTCATATAGTAATTTGCCCTGAAAAGGGCAAAACCATCATGAAGTGAATGAAGCACACGGTCAATGACTATGCTCTCACTGATTTTGCAATCAAGTGCCTCCAGTTTCTCGACATTCTCAATCATATCAAGAATGTGTGGGCTAACCGGTTGGCCCTTCTGGAGTTTCGCCTCAAAGAAGCGACATGTATGCTCATAAGTAACGATCCTCGGTGCTTTTGAGAATTCGTTAGTGAGCGTGGTGAAAATCTTGTTTGCACCTTGGGCAATGAAGCGTCTTTGCAAATTGCTTTCCATTGCAAAGATGAGTACGTTCTTTATCGCACCCGCTTCCATAACGAAGTCACTATATTCAAGTGTCTCGTTAGCTCTCGCATTGGGGCCTGGGTTTGGCGGTATTGTCTCAGTCAAGTACTTGAGCTTACCGTCAGCAATGGCAGCATTCCGTAATGCCGCCTCCCAGTCCGCAAAGTTCGACCCGTCATTCTTCAGTCGCGTGGACTGATTCATGTGGTCCATAAAAGCTTTAAGCCAGGATTCGCGCGCGAGCGTGGCACTTGGCATAGGGATATCAGTATTTCCAGCCATTTGTTATATGCAGTATTATCAATATAAACGAGTTCTACTCTGAAAAAAAAAAGATAAACCATAATAAGCATACTCATCGATTTGAATTTAAGTCTAGTGCAAAATTTGTTTTAATGCAAAGACTCGAGCATTTATTCAATTGACCTACCTCAAGAATTATATAAATGATCGCAAGACTCAATTATATGTAAATTGATAAGCCAACCTCTTGGCTAATTCTACCTTTAGAATTCTTGGACGATAAATTTCTGTAAATTCTATCTTTAGTCCATCATAATCACGAGAAACTCTTCGGACTATAATGTTGAGACACTACAACGATATCTCGGGAAACTGACGGTTTTCTGACGGAAAAAAAATTTCGTCAGTCATTTTTTATGACTGACGGACTACTGACGGAATACTGACGGAAAAATAAAACTGACGGATTATCCGTCAGTAACCGTCAGTGAAAAATGGCGCGTTGACTAAGTCAAAGGCGGCAAAATTCACTTACGGGTACTGACGGAATTTCCGTCAGTAAAGACTGATACCGACGAAAAATCCGTCAGTAATGTTCCATTATACTGACGGAATGTCCGTCAGTATACACTAATAATGCAGTCAAACAATACGCAGTCAAACATAGGTTCTGACGGAAATTCCGTCAGAAACGTCTTCGAAATCTCGGGAAGCTGACGGATTCCTGACGGAATTTCCGTCAGAAATCATCTGTTTATGTTGAAATCGCACGAATCAGTCCGTCATTCTTCATTCTTCATTTTCCCCAAAACCTAACCCCCAAATCAATTAAATCCCCATTTCCGACCACCGGCTACCTTACTACCACCGTCTACCTTCCTCCGGCTACCACTTTCCGACCACCACATCCTTGGTAAGTTTAATTAACTATTTCATTATCTCTCTTTTCTCCTTTTGTTAATTTATTTGTTGCTTATTATTTGTTTGTTGTAGATCCGACGACCACCACTAGTTACCTCCGACCGTCGACCACCACTAGCTACTTGTCGCCGCCGCATCTTGTCGGAAAGTGTTTGTTTATTTTGATCTTTAGGTAATATATTTACCTTTATTTTAATTTCGCCCTCCGTCTTAATCATTTGTTTGTCTTTAATTGACGTAGGATAGTAGCCATTATTTTTTTTGTTAATGAAATTTTTGTTGTTAATTTAATTTCGCCTTCCGTCTTAATTATTTGTTTGTGTTTAATTGACGTAGGATAGTAGCCATTATTGTTTTTGATAATGAAATTTTGGTTGTTAATATAATTTCGCCCTGCGTCTTAATCATTTGATAATAAATTTTTTGTTATTGTTAGTAGCTAGTTATTACATGTGTTTTGTATGTCCAAATTATTACATGTGTTGATATTGACTTAGTACCCGTTCAAGAATTACTTGTTCGGAGTAATTTTTGAATAGTCCCCGTTTTGGGACTGTCTTTCTACGTTTCAAGTCACTTAGGCAGTAACACATAACTTGTAATTTATTAATGAGGAAAGAGTTCGGTAACAATTCCTTTAATGTTTTCTGAATGCATATGTTGAGTAAATATTTATTCAACATTGTGTATTTAGAAAACAAAGGGGAATTGCTGCCGAATTTTTTCCTCATTAATAAATTATAAGTGGTATTTGCTAGTGACTTGAAACGTAGATTGATGGGTTTAGGTTGGAGTGATAAGGACCCAATTGAAGAAAATTAATTTTACTTGTTGATGAGAATAAATGTTAAATTTATTATGTGTGATTATTGATTATCATTGTTGTTAATTTCTGATAATTTATTTATATAACACATATATATTTAAATGTAGATACATAATAACATGAAAAGATTAGAACGACGGTGGATGTATGAAAGATTAGACGAAAAAAAGAAACCCAAGCTGATATTTGCAAATGGGGTGAAAGAGTTTATTGAATTCGCGGAACAATCTAGTGAGTTTAAGGATTTAGGCGGTGCAATGAGGTGTCCATGTAAGAAATGCGATAACTTAGCTTTTAAATCGAAAGGGGAGGTTCAAAATCATCTATGGTCGAATGGTTTTATTGATAATTATTATGTATGGAAGTATCACGGTGAGAAACTGGCTACCGAAGAGAGTTCAAGTAGTATCGTAGTTAGTGAGAATCCTTACCGGGAGTTGGTTGAAGATGCATTACGTGATAATGTTGAGCAAATAATGGAGGCTCGACTTAATCCCGACGACCTTAGCGATGAAGAAGTTAGTTATCCCCCACATCCCCAAGTTTCAGCCTTTTATAGAATGTTAAATAAAGCCGAACAACCAGTGTATGAGGGAAGTAGTATGAGTTTGTTGCAAGCGGCTGCTAGGTTGGTAGCACTCAAATGTGAGAACAACTTATCTCTTAGATGCGTCAATGGTTTTATGTCGTTAATTAGTGACATTATTCCAAAAAATAATCAAATGGCGCGCAATTTTCAAGAGATTAAGAATTTGCTTATGGGACTTCAACTACCCTATGTGAAAATCGATGCATGTCCTACCGGTTGCATGATTTTTTGGGAAGAAAATGCCGATCTTGAGGAATGTACCAAATGTCATGCCTCTCGGTATAATGGTAAAAAGAATTTAAGTGGCCGGAAGCGAATACCTTCTAAACCACTGACTTATTTCCCGCTTGCGCCAAGGTTACAACGACTATTTGCAACCAAACACATAGCAGGTGAGATGAGTTGGCACCATAAAAACTCTCGAGTAAGAGAAAGAGGGACAATGGCACACCCAAGTGATGGAGAAGCGTGGAAACATTTCGATAGAGAGCATCCAGAATTTGCAAGTGAGCCTCGCAATGTTCGCCTAGGTTTGTGTACAGATGGATTTTCACCTTATGGCCAATTCGGGAAGTCTTACTCGTGTTGGCCCGTGATTGTAACCCCGTACAACTTACCCCCTTGGTTATGCATGAAGAGGCAATTTATGTTCTTATCTATGATCGTTCCAGGTCCTAATAACCCTAAAGCAAAATTGGATGTCTACCTCCAACCGTTAATCAAAGAGTTGAAAGAACTTTGGGAAACCGGTGTGGATACCTATGATGTCTCTAAGAAACGTAACTTTCAATTAAAAGTGGCATTACTATGGACGATCAATGATTTTCCTGCATATGGCATGCTTTCCGGTTGGTCCACAGCCGGATACCGTGCTTGTCCTTATTGTCTTCAAACAGATCCTAAATCCTTTTTTCTGAAACATAGTCGAAAGGTTTGTTGGTTCGATTGTCATCGTACTTTCTTGAAACATGATCATCCTTTCCGCAACAATTGTAAGCATTTTCTAAAGAATAGGAAAACTGAGGATACCACAGTTGCAATCAAATTAACCGGTGCTGAAGTCTGGGATTCGGTAAAAGGTTTACCAAAAGTTGTCGAGTCTTCTGCTGAAGAAATGAAAAGATTGAAAGACGACAAAACTGAAGGTTGGTGGAAACAAAGCATATTCTGGGAACTCCCTTATTAGAAGACATTGTTGATTCGACACAACTTAGATGTTACGCACATTGAGAAAAACTTTTTTGAACAGCTTATCAACACGGTGATGAATGTAACAAAGAAAACTTCATTTGGCCCTAAGGGTAAAGCTGACTTTCTTGAGTATTGCTTGAAACGACCCATATCATCTAGGTTTGTTTTAGAGACAGCGGAGAAGAAGGCTCTATGCGAATGGGTTGCTAGTTTGAAATTCCCGGATGGTTATGCTTCAGATTTGAGTCGGTGTGTTGACCATAGAAATTTGGTGTTACATTCCATGAAAAGTCATGATTGTCATGTCTTTATGGAACGGTTACTTCCTGTTGCATTGAAACATTTACTCCCGACGAATTCTTGGAATGCTATAACTGAGATAAGCCAATTTTTTAGAGACTTGTGTACTTCTACGATTAAAGTTGATTCCATGGAACATCTAGAGTCAAGAATTGCGGAGATATTATGCAAGTTAGAAATGATATTTCCTCCTTCTTTCTTCAATTCCATGGAGCATTTACCTATTCACTTACCTTATGAAGCGAAAGTTGGAGGACCTGTCCAATATCGATGGATGTATCCATTTGAGAGGTTCCTTAATCATTTGAAAAAGAAGGTTGGCAACAAAGCTGGGTCGAGGGTTCCATATGCAACGCTTTTTTGTTAGAGGAAATTTCTAATTTTTGTTCCCTATATTTTGAAGATCACATTGACACAAAAGCGAAGGACTTGGAGGTTGGTGTGAATTCCGATAACCAACTAGATTCAAATATACCGAGTTGTTCAATGATGACTTGGGAAATACTACCGGGAAATGTATAACGAGGTACTTAAATGAAAAAGAGTTTGAAGAAGCTCATTTTTATGTGCTAAGAAACTGTGGGCAATTTTTAGAGACTTATGAAAAGTAAGTTGTTGATTCATTATTACACAAATAACTTTTCGTAATAAAATTAATTCATTATAGTTAAAACGTACATTACTAATTAAAACATGTCTTGATGTCACGTCTTATTATTAGGGAATTTGAGACGTACATCAAACTCACATATCCTGATGTCAC
Organism: Heliosperma pusillum; assembly: GCA_022085475.1. Lineage (NCBI taxonomy): Eukaryota > Viridiplantae > Streptophyta > Magnoliopsida > Caryophyllales > Caryophyllaceae > Heliosperma > Heliosperma pusillum. Next base: position 21,566 of record JAIUZE010070883.1, on the reverse strand, counting down.
GTCTTATGATGATGTTTGGAGCAAACATGACAAAAGTTTTTCGAAATGGTTGGGAAATGAAGTAAGATCACATTTCAATTTCTTATTAACTAATAATTAATATTGAGAATATAACATCTTAATATAATTAATATATTGTTTTATTGATATATAGGCTTATAGATTGAAGGATCCTTTACTAATAGCTCTAGCAGGGGGTCCAAGTAACTGGGTGAGGACATGGAGAAGATATTCTATCAATGGCTATAAATTTCGTGCTTTTAAAGAGGGAGTTGATGTTCCGAAAGCTACTATAAGCAATGGGGTTTGTGTGAGTTCTACTGAAGGGTTGGACTACTACGGAACCCTTAATGAAGTAGTTGAGCTTTCTTATTATACCGAGCACAGAATTTATAAAGCCATATTGTTTAAATGTGATTGGTTTGATAATTCCCCACAAGGAGTTAGTATCCATAAGGTATACGGACTTGTCGATGTAAACTTAAAAAAGAAACTTCGTGGACATAACCCATTCGTGGCAGCTTTTCAAGTGGATCAAGTGTGTTATGCTCCTTATCCAACCACTAAGAAAGATAATCAATGGTCCGCGGTTTTTAAAATCAAGGCACGATCGCATGTTGATGCTCCTGTTGACGAAATTGTCTTCCAAGAAGATGTGGTTGTCAATAGTCAGTCAATTTCACCAATTTTGGTGGAAGAGACACAAAGTGAGGATGAATATGAAGTGGTTGTTGAAAGGGGTGAAGGGGAGTATGACAAGGACATCGGTGAAGAAAAAGAAAAAGATGATGAAGATGAAGAAATTCAACTACTACAAAATGAGGAAGATGAGGAAGAAGTCGGAATACTTTTTTCAGATGATGAAAGTTTGTTGATTTGTAGTGATAGTGATAGTGAGGGTCACTAGTTAATTGTAATCTATTTGTCAAAATACAATTATAATCAAATTTGAAACTTTGCATTGTAATTCAAAAAGTTTGCTCACGGTTTTTATATATTGAACTACCTAACAATTTCCATTGTATATAGCTTTTACTTATGGCAGGTGGGTCGTTTATCAGACGAATCATAGGTAGCACTAGTCGTTCTCGTCGTGCTGATGATGAGCGGAACGAGGAGAGCAGGAGCAGGAGCAGGAGCAGGAGCAGGAGCAAGAACAAGAGCAGGTGGCGATCCCGACGACACAGCAGGAGAGTAACCGGATTATTTTGTCTCGCAATCCTGCCATAGGCCAGTGGTAAGTGTCTAATTAATATATAGAATACTTTTATTATCGCAAACTTTATTTTATTATCACTTTTACGCTAACTTCTATTATCTTTTATTATCACGTTCGTTCTAATATGTATATTTTTCAGGTGGGACGACAAGCCGATCAAGCAATACGTTACTTGGTCTTTTATTCGTACCATAGGCCGAGAATACTTCACCAAATGGAGTGAAGCGAGCCACTACCAGCGTAGGCGGATGTGGGATTACTTTCAGGTATATTTTATTACGGCTGTATCTATTACTAAAAAGTAATTGTTTTCATTCAAAAAGTGTAGTTAAACAATTTCAACAATTACTAACAAGTTGTTTATGATGAAATAGAATCATGTGAACTCGGTCGATCCGAACTACGACCCGAACCCCGACTGGCAGAAACAGGTCACGAGGCGGATTACCTCACTTGTTAATGGCTGCAAGTATAACAAAAATAGGCCGGAATGGGTGCCTGAAAGTTGGTGGGAAAACATTAGAAATAGGCCCAAAAACGATCCCGAATTCGCCAAGAAGTCTAACATAAACAAGGCTAATAGACGGTCAGGTGGCGAGAAAGCGGTGGGCACCCATACTCTAGGCCGGAAGAGTTGTTCCGATGCGTTTAAAGAATTGGTAAGTCCTTTATTTTTTATTTCACATACAATTTGCATATTAATTATGAAGGATTAATATTGCCGATATATCACTTAATGCTTTTATAATACTTTCAGGTTGATCCTACGCCGTACAAGTTGTTTGAGAAAACAAAAAAGAACAAGAAGGGCGAGTGGGTTAACCCTAGAGCTGCTAAGACAAACGTAAGTTTGTCTAATAATTACTAAGGAGTTTTTTTTATATCCAGTTTTAATACTTTTTATTAGTTTCGTTTTGTTTTGATTACTTAATGTTTTTAATTATATAATTTCTTTTTTTGTGGGTTCAGGAAGCTTACACCGAGGAGATGAGTCAGCGAACGCCAACTGGCGAGACCCCAGACGAATTCCGTGCATACTATAAAGCGGCAGACGGATTCGATAAGAAGTCGAGGCTCTTCGGGGTAGCTAGGAGACAAGGGGAAACAAGTGTGGTATGATCCACCATGCAACAAAAGTGCACGCGCATCTTTCTCCTACAATCCTACAGATTACACTCGATTCGCAAGTGAGAATACTCAAATGAAGGAGCAATTGAATGCACTTGCGAATGAACGAGAACATGAGAGAGCCGCCCGACTTACCCTTGAAGCACAAGTACGGGCCAATCAACAACAAATGGATCACCAAGCCGCGCAAATGGCTGCCATGCAAGCGGCTAAGATGAGATTTCTTCCTCCGGACTTGTGCAACAACTTCCCTCCTCCACGTCCAAGAGATGACAACGCGGACGACGGGCACGGTTTTGGAGGAGCTCCCGTTACCCCCTTAGGTTAGTAATTTATCATCTACCTAAGTTAGGGAACCCGTTGAATTTGTAAGCTTGTAAAAACAAAGTTGTATGAATTTGTTTTAACATTTTATGTAATGAATTTTTTTTCCATTTTCCATCGATCTTTCCCTTTATTTTTATTGCCTTTTGTTGATTCCCGACCATGCGGTCTATGTGAGTATGAATTACCGCTTTGCGGTGAACGTATGTATTTTCTGTATTGCAGGTTTTGTTGAAATTTTCACCGTTTAAAACAATGCAAAAAACGCATTGTGGCTGGTGATGAGTGTTTCGTCGTCAATGCAAACATCAAAAATAAACCCTATATAAGTAGTATAAAGGGGTCGAATCCACGAGGATGGAGGGGTGAACTACAAGTTCGATCGAGTCCTATTCTAGCCTAACAAAGGTTGGGTGAGAAGATCAACTAAGAATTAGAAAAAGCAAGAAATCGATAAATAACAAGGTAAAGACAATTAAAGGAAAACTAAGGTAAAGGGTTCACCTTAGGGGGATTAATGGGTTAGTCTAGTAATTAGCAAATGGGTAAAAAATTCGAGTAGAATTAATTGTTAATGTCTCAACAATTAATAATCATCAACAAAGCCATCGCATTTGTCTCAAATCACTCATATAAACACTAGTCTAATCATCTCTACCACCGTCGCTTAAGAGATAATCAAACGATACTTGATAAAGTGGGCAACTTTCGTTTACACATTTCATCAAACACCTAGTGTGCATATGGGTAATACCCAAATTATTACCACAAGTCTACTAATTACCCAACTAATTATCCCAAATAATCCACCCTTAGGCTCCCCCTAAACCCTAGAGGGAAACTACTCACTCATGCTAAGGGAAATCAAACAACTAAAGGCAAGGAATAGTGAAATGAACATCATGCTAACGAAATGAATAATTATAGCAATCAAATGATAAACAATAAACTAGAAATGAAAATAAATTGCATAAATAACAAAAAGATGAGAAATTTATACCAACAAAGCTTGTATTAATGAATAGGGGGAATGTCTTCACCCAAAATCTTCAATACAAACCCAAACTATGATAGTTCTCCTAAGAAATACTAGATCTACTAACTTGAATTTGAGAAATTAAACTTAATTAGGGAACGATTAAGAGAGAAATTAATGAGTAATAAAGGTTACAAATTATCTAGGGTTTTGTGCTAAGAGATAATGAAAAGCTGCTTACAAAATATTAGGGGGAGGGTATATATAGGTATCTCGAAAATTAAGAAAGAAATTAGAAGAGAAGGCGAAAATGCGGAGTTGTGTTCCTGGCCGATCGACCGGCCGCCGACCCTCTGACCGGCCGGGAGCACATCAGTGTCTTCATTTTTCACGTCTTCAAAATTCTTCTAAGAATGAAATAGGGGGTCCCGGCCAGGTGCCCGGCCGCCGGCCTCCCATCGGCCTGGAACACCTTTTCATTCTCATGTGCTTACAGATGTAGTGCAGGCCGGGTAGGCGACCGGCCGCCGGGTGGCCGGCCGGCGCTACTTGGGCCATTTCTTCTCTTTCTCTTCTTCTTTCCTTTGTGGGTATGTAGCCTGTGCCGGGTGGCCGGCCGCCGGTCGGAGGGCCGACCTGCGCCACCTGAAGACTCCTCATTTCATTCTTCTTCTCATTTCCAAATCCCGACTCATGCAAGGTCTTTATGCACCGATTTCTTCGTTTCCGCCTTAATTCCTGCAATTTGAGATCGACATTCGTAGCACGGGAAATCGGGAAGCAAAATGCAATTAAAGACACGCATGTCCGTGTAAACGGGCCAAAATGGGGATGAAAATGAGAGGAAAAACGTGACTAATTAAATGCTTATCAAAATTCCCCACACTTGAGACTTACTCGTCCTCGAGTAAGCAAACAAGATTCGAGACCCATAAGTACCCTTATTCAACACTACACTAATACTAAGGCTACTACCTAAGCTACTAATAATATCCGACGGTAGGCAATTAACGGGCCTCCTCCGTCCCTTCAACTCACAACGAGTTACTCATGAGGTAGAGTACCTCCTTGCAAGGCAAGTAGGGGCTTGCTCAAAATCGCGGTGCATCCAAATGATAAGCACATAGGAACACGACCAAGATGCATCTAACAAAAGAAAAATCACATGCCTCATCCATGTGACGGCGATATCTAAGAGGAAAACCGTCTAAATAGTGCATAATCCTTATAAGCCACTAGTATCATAAAGCATGGAAAAATATTCGCCTCCTAGCGGTGCAAGTCTAATGATAATTTTGAACCCCGTCTACTATTTGCTTGGTCAAAAGCGATAAAATGGAAGATGGAAATGAAACCCTCGTGACGTTATTAAGCACAATAGCATATGGAATTCACGTTTCTCAAATAAATGAGATACAAGGATCGTCCCGTCTCACTATGCAACTCAAGGGCAAATGATTCAAGAAGGATAAAAGGAAAAATGGTATTTGAGTCTAATTGCTTGCAAAACCTTCATTTCAACACTTTTCTTTCTTTTTCTCTCTCCTTTTTATTTTCTTTTTGAGTTGCAATTTTTGATTTGCAATTTTTGGCATGAAAGCACACGGTTTCCGTCAAGGACACGCGGTCGGAACCAACTATAGGGGTATCCCCACCATAGTGGCATCGAAAGGGACCCTAGATATGGGCCCACTAGAATCCCTAGAAGTTCCGTTTTGCATTTCCTCGACGAAAACAAGAAAAGATGATAACTGACTCAATATTTTTAGCTTGTTTGTTTTGTTTCCTTTGTTGAGCAAAAGTGGAAGAACAATGAATCAAGGTTGGTTGCATAGCGAGAACGGTCACCTAAGAATCCTTTCTACCATGGAATATTCACATCAATTGAGGTTGTCGAGGTGGAATAAGCGCAAACTCGTGACTCAGCATTAGTAGACGGGTCAAAACTCACTAGAAATGCACAACCCAGGGCGTCTAAAATTCCACGATTAAGATGAACACTTTATGAATAAAAAAGTAGCAAAAAGGGACTATGCACATTCAACAAGTTTTCCAAAAAGACAATTATTAAATCATTTTTCTAAATGCAACTATATGCCATGATGCAATCTAGCATATATACAACCTAAATGCACATGCTCTAACCGACTATATGACACACAAGCTAATGTTATCTCCTAACAGCACACAAGTGGCACACACGCCAATCAACAAAATTCACAACATCGTCATCAACACATCCCGTCATCAAGTAAGAGGAAAAGGAGATAAGGGAGAAGAGAAATAGGAAAGATCTCACCAAAGCGTCTTCATTTTACCTTTTTCGTGCCTCTTATGATGTGGGGCGCACCTATGGATGGAGATAAAAAGAAACACACGGCAATATATACAAAATAAACTATATACAAACTAATCTAGACATATATTTTTTGGAAAATTTTCAATTTTTTCGATTTTTAGGCATTTTTCGACTTTTTTTCAAAAATCAACGATATATGCAAAAGAGATAAAATCCTCCCCACACTTAAGTCTTACTCGACCTCGAGTAAGTGACTCAAATATGAAAAGAGGGAAAAAAAGAAAAATGAAACAAGTTTTTTTGGGGTTTTTTTTTTGGGAATTCCCTCCCCACACTTAGGTATTTACATGGTGTGAGGGGTGAATTCAATATAAATAACATGTTTTTGGTATTTTGGAAAGTTTTCAATTTTTTTGGGTTTTCGAATAAAATGCAAATGCATGATTCTAGTCTAAATGCTCAAAATGAAATACAATGCAAACTACACTATATGGATGCAAGACTTAACATGTGACGATATTTTACAAAATTAAATTCTAATGCAAGCCTAAATGAATGCAACTAAATGGATAACTAACTAGGATATATTACAAGTATATAAATGCATACAAAAATATAAACATGATGAAGATTTGGATTAAAAGGGATCATACTCATGGGTGTACCGCCTCATAAGTATCCAGTAAAGTCAGTGGATGTAGTATCAAAATGGCCACTACCGGCCTCAGTATAGGACTCATCTACACCCCTGGCTCCCGACCCAGAGCCGCCACCCTCCAAAATCTTGAACCGGGGACCCATCCTATCAAACCACTCGGCATTCTGTGCCGCAGTCTCGGGATCCACCACCTCCTCATCAACTACCGGTTGTGCAAAAACCGGCGCAGAATAGTAATCATGCTGGACATTGAAGTCCCCAAACACCCTGGAACCCTGATCATAACCACCCTCGGGCCACATGAAGTAGGATGGATGCGGACCAATGGGCTCCCTATACCCCTCCCTACACCAGTTATCGTAGGAGGGGTATTGGCCAAGAGCCAAGTCGTAGTACATCCTATCCATCCTCTGGGACAAGAACGCTCTCTCCCTAGCTTCCTCCTCTCTCGCCTTGGCGGCCGTCTCTCGATCCCTAGCCGCCGTCTCGGAGGCCAAAGTCATGTCGGCCATGAATTGAATCAAAGAAGGATCCAAAGGGGGGTAGCTCGGTGTGGTAGAAGTGGATGCCTCGGGTTGGGACGAATGAGGCCAAGGACACCATTGTTGTTGATGCATAAAGGAAGGGTCCACATAAGGCATGGTAGAAGGAGTGGGGCCTCGATCTTCTCTCCTATAGGTAGTGACGGGGGCAGTGGGATTTCGCCTGAAAGCGGTGATTGGAGCTAATTGATCTTCCGGGTTATCTTCAAGTGGTGCTGGAGGGTTCTCCTCCTCTAGGGGGAGGAGATAGTGCGCACTATCGGGAACAACTTTCATTGCCGCACTATTCGGGAATGGAATAGAGTTGACCCCTCGGATCCTCCAATACATTTTCCCGTCCTCAACTCGCTTCACAACCCACTCAAGCTTCGATGTAATATAATCCTCCGTCAACAAAGAACATCCCCCCAAACACCTCAAATTTCTCTCATCTAGTGCATTTTTGCAAAGGGCATGGGCAATCTTAGTAACAATTCCCCCAATATGGATATCGGTAGGGCTAAATGGATCATTAGCCACTTTCTGGAAGTGTAGAGCGACATGGTGACCAATGTTGACCCCAAATTTACTCGGCTTTTGAAACAAATAAGCCGCCAAAATCGAGAGCTCATCGGCTCGAAAATTGTGACACTCCTCTCTCCCAAACAATGTCCAACCCATAAAACGATGCCAAATCTGAATAGGAGCATTGTGACAAGCATTTGCTGGCTTTTTAGCCCCCTTCTCAACTTCCATCCCTGAGATTGCAGTCCACACATCATTCAAATTAAAATTTTCAGGGACCTTATAAGATTTGTGGAATTTAACACCCAAAACCTTACAAAAATTTTCCAAAGGGAGATTAAAAGCAGTATTCAGGAGGCGAAAAGAAACCATCTTAACCATGCCTGTGTTGCGGTCTTTCTCATGACTAAAAGAACTCAGAAACTCCCAAGTAAGACGGGGGTAAGTACAGAAATGTTGACCGTATAGCTCCCCCATCCCTAAACCTTTGAAAAGTTCAAGGGTGACCGTATCAAGGCCGAAATTGCGCATAGAATTCCTACAAATGAAACGGGAATGGGGAAGGTTACGGCGTTTTAGACATTGAAACTTACCTCGCGCAATCTCGCTAACGAAGACGACATCCGGAAAGTCGTCATCCGGACCCATTCCCGCCGTTACTTGTTGGAGCCTAGCCTTCAACTCCGCCTCAAGTTGAGCCCTTGTTCTCTTCCTTGGTGGTTGTTGAGCCATGGTGAGTTTTTGTGATAGTCAATTGAAATTTGGGAAAAAATGGGAAAAAGTTGAGGTTTTTGATTTGGGTGATGATTTTGGGTTGAATAGTGGGTTAGTAGTGAGGTTGGATGTTGGATTGGTGGAGTTTTTGGTGGTTTTAATGGAGTTTTTGTGGAGTTTTTAATGAAGAAGAATGAAGGCTCACGAGTGAATATTAGCTTACGGGTGAAGTCTGGGCCGGTCGAGGCACCGGCCGCCGGTCGACCGGCCTGGAACCCAAGTCAATTAATTTCTCAAATCCTTTGCCTTCGAACTTCTGTCAACACTGATGTGTTCCAGGCCGGTGGGCAGCCCGGCCGCCGGCAGCCCGGCCTGGAACACAACTCAAAAATTCAAACTTCAAAATTTTCCATCATCAGGTATTCCAGGCCGGTCAGAGTACCGGCTGCCGGTCGACCGGCCCAGAGCTCAGCTCGAAAATTTTCAAAAATCAACTTCCTATGATAATGCGTTCCAGGCCGGTCGGTACACCGGCCGCCGGTTCACCGGCCTAGAATATCTGCACTTCGATTTTCACATTTCACAAGTCGCTTCTGGAGTGCTCCAGGCCGGTCGGCACACCGGCCGCCGGTCCACCGGCCTGGATCACTTCTCCCTTATTCCCTTCTTCTTCAAATTCACAACAAAACTTCCCTAAGTCACCAACAATCTCGACCCAACCAACATATTCCCAATGATACGGTTTCTAATCAAACCCGACTACTATTGTTTCAAACCTACCTAAGACTTCTTCCAAGGACTAAATACCCGAGTACACAATATCAAATCTTCACAACTACTCCTAAAATGCATGCTATATACAAAAAATCGGTGGTTGTTGAGGAACTCCACCAAACCTAACAAAGCATAATATCTTACAAATAGGACTCTTCCTCGGGAAGTGGATCCCCAAGGAAGAGTACTTCCACCTTTCGCTTCTCATCTCCATCAAAGTATCTCTTCACTATATGCCCATTTACTTTGAAATTTCCACCCTCTTCACTCCAAAGTTCGAAAGCTCCATGTGGTGATATGTCGATAACTTTGAAGGGACCCGACCATCTCGACCGTAGCTTCCCCGAAAACAATTTGACCCTAGAATTATAGAGTAAGACTTGATCACCCACTTTTACATCTTTATCAACCAATTTGGCGTCATGCCATTTCTTCGTTTGCTCTTTGTAAATCTTTGAGCTCTCGTAGGCATCAAGTCTTAGCTCTTCAAGTTCACTCATTTGGAGAAAATGTAGCTCTCCGGCCATGTTGATGTCAAAGTTCATTTCCTTTAAGGCCCACCATGCCTTGTGCTCCAACTCGAATGGCAAGTGACAAGCTTTGCCATAGACAAGCTTGTATGGAGTTGTGCCGAGGGGAGTTTTGAAGGCGGTGGGAAGGGCCCATAGAACATCGGGGAGCTTTTGGGACCAATCCTTTCTACCCTTGCTTGTGGTCTTTTCCAAGACGGCTTTAATTTGACGGTTTGAGACCTCTACTTGGCCACTTGTTTGAGGGTGGTAGGCAAGAGCGGTCTTGTGAGTGACACCATGAGAAGAGAGCAAGATCTTGAAAGTGCTCTTCCTAAAGTGCGAACCCCCGTCACTAATCACCACTCTCGGGGTCCCAAATCTTGGAAAGATAGTGTTTTTGAAGTGCTTGATAACAACTTTAGCATCATTTGTTGGGGTAGCTACGGCTTTAATCCACTTGGACACATAGTCCACCGCAACTAAAATGTACTCATTCCCACAAGAGTTTGGGAATGGTCCCATGAAATCAACTCCCCAACAATCGAAAAGCTCAATCTCAAGAATGTTTTGAAGGGGCATCTCATTTCTTTGGCTTATATTCCCCGTTCGTTGACATCGATCACAAGATTTGACAAAGTAGTGGATATCTTTAAACATAGATGGCCAAAAGAAACCACCTTGTAACACCTTTGCAATGGTGCGAGATGTACCAAGGTGGCCCCCATAGGCCGAGTTGTGAATCCTATCGGCTATCTCCATTCCCTCTTCCCTCGGAACACATCTTCGAAACATGCCATCACCACACTTGCGAAAAAGATGTGGGTCATTCCAAAAGTAGCGTTTTGAGTCATGCTTCAACTTCCTTCTAGCTCTAGCATCCAACTCCTCCGGAATGAACCCGCTCACAATCAAATTTGCCAAGTCCGCAAACCATGGTGATTTACCACCTATCATCATCAAACTATCTTCTCTTAACCACTCATTGATCGGGCCACTCTCATCCTTCAACCCATGATCTTCGGTAGTCAATCTAGATAGGTGGTCGGCAACTACATTTTCCGACCCCGCCTTGTCTTTAATCTCCAAGTCAAACACTTGAAGTAAAAGAACCCACCTCAAGAGCCTTGGCTTTGCATCTTTTTTCAACAACAATTGTCTGAAGGCGGAGTGATCCGAGTAAACAACTACCTTGGAACCAACAAAGTATTGCCGAAATTTTTCCACGGCATGAACAATGGCTAGCATTTCCTTCTCCGTCGTAGAGTAGTTGACTTAGGCTTGATCTAGAGTTTTGCTTGTGTAGTAGATTACATGGTGCCTCTTGTCCACAACTTGGCCAAGCATCGCCCCGACCGCATAATCGGAGGCGTCACACATAACTTCGAAGGGAAGGCTCCAATCCGGTGAGCGGATTATGGGAGCCGTCACAAGGGCCTCCTTCAACCTACAAAAAGCACTCAAGCAAAATTCATCAAATACAAATGGGGTGTCCTTGAGAAGAAGAGAAGTTAAAGGCTTGGCAATTTTAGAAAAATCTTTGATGAAACGTCGGTAAAATCCCGCATGGCCTAGAAAGCTTCTCACTCCCTTCACATTTGTAGGGGGTGACAAGTTTTCAATTACCGAAACCTTAGCCATATCAACTTCTATCCCTCTCTTAGACACGATGTGGCCAAGCACAACCCCCTCTTCCACCATAAAGTGTCATTTCTCCCAATTGAGGACGAGGTTGTGCTCCTCACATATTTGCAAAACATTTGACAAATTCAATAACCCAAGATCAAATGAGTCTCCATGGACACTAAAATCATCCATGAAGACCTCCATACTCTTTTCAAGAAAATCGGCGAAAATTGCCGTTATACATCTTTGGAACGTCCCCGGAGCATTACAAAGCCCAAAGGCCATCCTCTTATAAGCATAAACTCCTATGGGACAAGTGAATGTGGTCTTCTCTTGGTCTTTCGGGTGTATGGGGATTTGGAAAAACCCGGAATAGCCATCTAGAAATGAATAGTAAGAATGCCTCGCTAACCTTTCAAGCATTTGGTCAATAAAGGGGATGGGGTAGTGGTCTTTGAGGGTGGCGGCATTTAATTTGCGATAATCAATGCACATCCGCCACCCGGTCACGGGCCTAGAAGTTAAGAGAGTCCCATCCTCTTGTTCCACCATAGTTACCCCTCCTTTCTTGGGCACTACATGGATGGGACTCACCCAAGAGCTATCGGTTATTTGATAGATAATCCCGGCCTCTAGCAACTTCATCACCTCATTTTTCACCACTTCCGCCATCTTAGGGTTCAACCTACGTAGCCCATCTACCTTTGGTTTGCTACCCTCCTCCAAGACAATTCTATGCATGCAAAGATTAGGACTTAAGCCTTTGATATCATCAATGCTATATCCAAGTGAGCCCCTATGAGTTTTCAAGATTTTCAAAAGTTCAAGTTCTTGGTCCTCACTCAAATTAGAGTTGATGATAACGGGATAAGTCTCTCCCTCACCTAAAAAAGAGTACTTAAGTGAGGGAGGTAAGGGCTTTAGTTGTACCTTTGGAGGGAGAAGACCCTCCACCTTCTTCAAGAGCTCATCATCTACCTCATGGTCATCTCCCATCTCCTCATCATGGAGTGCCACTTGTAGAGCTTCTTCTTCACATTTCTCTTCTTCATGCATCTTTTCAACCACTTCCTCTATGACTTCTACCGAGCAAGCTTTGTGAAACATTGGTCCCTTCACTAGATGAGGAAGATTAAATTCAAGGGTTTCGTTCCCCACCCTAAAGGTTAGCCGCCCTTCCCTCACATCAATGAGGACTCCTCCGGTAGCCAAAAAGGGCCTACCGAGGATGATGGGAGTGTGGCTATCCTCCGGGATATCTAGGACAACGAAATCCGTGGGGATCAAAAATTTACCAACTTTAACGGGTACGTCCTCAAGCACACCCAAAGGTTGCTTAACGGACCTATCCGCTAGTTGTAGAGTCATAGAAGTGTGGGTTAAACTATCAAGTCCAATTCTTTTAGCAATAGTTAAGGGAATGACACTTACACTTGCACCGTTGTCACATAATGCCCTTGAAATCATGACTCCCCCTACAACACAAGGGATAGAGAAACTTCCGGGGTCCCCAAGCTTTTTTGGCATTTTGAAGGAGTTAGGATTAATGAGGAGAGCACTACACTCCGCCTCCATAATCATAACATCTTGGGTACCCAAAGTCCTCTTGTGAGTCAAGATGTATTTTAGAAATTTTGAGTATGTGGGCATGTTTAATATAACATCGGTGAAAGGTAAGGTCACTTCAAGTCCCTCAAGCATTTTTCTAAATTGGGTGAACTTGAAGTTTTCCTTAGTTTTCAATGCTCTAGAGGGGTAGGGGATTTCGGAAACAACAAGTGGAGAACTAGAAGATACCTTTGGAATGAGAGTTTTCTTGGTTACCTTAGCTCTTGCTATTGGTTGTACTTCTACGCCTTTATCATCGGCATCCTTGATCATCTCCTCCTCATAAGCCATAATTTCGATATACCCATCTTCTCCCTCTTTGGGTTGATCATCTTCACCCTTGCCATCATCTTTTAACTCCAAGGTAGGAGTCAAAATGGGCTCTTCGGTTTCATCACCCTCCTCAACATGCTCTTCATTTGGAATTTCATCATTCATCATATCCATGTAGGGGTTATCGAGCACAAGTCCACTCCTCAAAGTCACCGCACATGCGTGGTGGCTTGATGAAGCATCCTTGGAGCTTTTCCCTTGAGCAAGTAGACCTCCCGGAGGCCTTTGAGGGTTGTTCAAAGCTTGAGAAGCTAACCTAGCTTCCAATTCTCTCACCTCCTTTTTGTGAGCATTAGTGACATTTTGCAAAGCCAAGTTGTTTTGGATCTCAATGTTTTTAACTAGTTGCAAAACTTCACTCATTGAAGGCTCATTCTCTTGGTGGGGTTGGTTGGTCAAGGGAAGTGCAAATGCATAGTCATTCCGACTACTTGAACCTTGATTGTTGTTTCTTTGGTTGTTAAAGTTTCCTTGTTGGTTGTTATTGAAATTTCCTTGTTGTCCTCTTGAACCTTGACCATTGAAATTTGGTCCTTGATTGTTGTTGAAATTTGACCCTTGGCCTTGGAAGGATTGATCGGGGATCCCTTGACTTGCTTGATTGTTTTGGTTGCCTTGATAAAAATTACCTTGGCCTTGGTTGTTGAAGTTTGGGTTCCCTTGATTTTGATTCCAATTTCCTTGACCTTGATTCCAATTACCTTGGTTTTGGAAGTTACCTTGGTTATTGTAACCTTGATCATTGAAGTATTGGTTTTGGGATTGGTTGGATCCTTGGCCATGTTGAGAGTTGTTGAATTGATTATTGTAGTTTCTTGAAAATTGACCTCCTCCTCTAGGTTGGGAAAAACCCGGAGGGTTGGGAGGTTGAGCTTGTGTGTGTTGAGGGTTGAACACATTTTGGCTTTTGTAACTCATGTTTGGGTGAAATTTCGAACTCGGGTGATAGAAGTTGGAATTTGGGATGTAAGCTCCTTGGTTTTGGAAAGAAGGCCTTGAGGGCCGTGGGTTGTTGTTGACTCCTTGAAATGCATTCACATGTTGATAGTCATTTCCTCCTTCATTGTTATAAGATACATTATTCCCACAAACTTCAAAGGTGTGTCCATACCCATTGCAAATTTCACAAGTAGGGGTTTGATAAGCTTCCACCATAGGAGGTGCATAAGACCCACTAGCTTCATTCACATGATGGCCTTGACTTTGATTTTGAGCCTTTTGAAGCTCGGCAAAACCCTTAGTAAAAGTTTGTGTGAGCAAATCAATCTTGGCATTGGTATCCGCATTTGAAAAGTTCTCACTTGGGTATTTAGAACTCCTCCTCAAGCTATTTCCTCTAGTACCATAGCTAGACTCCGACTCAACCATTTTCTTAATCAATGCCGCCCCTTGTTGGTCATTCAAATGATCGAAACTTCCCCCCGCGGAAGCATTCACCATAGCCTTGGTTTGAGGGAGAAGAGTTTGATAGAATGTTTGAGTGACATACCAATCCGCAATGCCATGATGAGGGCAACATGCAAGTAAATCAATGAATCGATCCCATGCCTCTCCCAAGGATTCTCCATCATCTTGTTGGAAGGTTGTTATCTCATTCCTTAGCATCGCCGTTTTGGAGGCGGGGTAGTACTTGCTTAGAAACTCCTTAGCTAGGGCATCCCAAGTAGTAAAAGTGTTTGGAGCATGGTTATTCAACCACCTCTCCGCCCGGTCTTTAAGAGAAAATGGGAACAACATTAGACAAAGGGTTTCCTCGGGCACACCATTCCTCTTCATGATTGCCACTCTACTTTTGAATTTCCTCAAGTGTGCATGAGCATCTTCATCGGGAAGGCCTCCAAAGCTATCCCGCTCAATCGAACTCATTTGAGCCGGGTGTATCTCAAAGTTATTTGGGGCCAAGACACCGAAATTGATTGGAGATTGGGTATCATCATGATTGGGTCGGTTACGGTCACGTAAAGTCGTCATTTGTGGTTGATTTTGTTGTTGAGGTATTGTAGGTGGTGAATTTGGTGGTGTATTTTGTAGAGTATTGTAGAAGGGATTTTCGAATATGGGTTCAATGGTGTCGTTTTGTGGGTGATCGGTTGTTGGAGTGGATGTAGAAGCGATAGAAGTATTGTCTTGTTGACGGCTAACCGTTCTTGAATTCCTAACCCGAGCAAGTGTATTAGCTCGTAGAGTCCTAAACAACCTTTCGGGCTCCGGATGGCTAAAGAACAACCCTTCACCCCTAGGCATGCACTCAAAGCAACTCAAAAACAAGTTAGACTCCTAGTGTGTTTTTGGGCACACTAGGGAAAGACAATAATGCAAGGCACTCTACAAATAATCTAACAACTAAATACCAACAAAAACAACAAGTAACTTGGCTAAATCTAAGACACAAAACAAACTACGAGTTTCCTTACGCCATCCCCGGCAACGGCGCCATTTGATGAGTGTTTCGTCGTCAATGCAAACATCAAAAATAAACCCTATATAAGTAGTATAAAGGGGTCGAATCCACGAGGATGGAGGGGTGAACTACAAGTTCGATCGAGTCCTATTCTAGCCTAACAAAGGTTGGGTGAGAAGATCAACTAAGAATTAGAAAAAGCAAGAAATCGCTAAATAACAAGGTAAAGACAATTAAAGGAAAACTAAGGTAAAGGGTTCACCTTAGGGGGATTAATGGGTTAGTCTAGTAATTAGCAAATGGGTAATAAATTTGAGTAGAATTAATTGTTAATGTCTCAACAATTAATAATCATCAACAAAGCCATCACATTTGTCTCAAATCACTCATATAAACACTAGTCTAATCATCTCTACCACCGTCGCTTAAGAGATAATCAAACGATACTTGATAAAGTGGGCAACTTTCGTTTACACATTTCATCAAACACCTAGTGTGCATATGGTTAATACCCAAATTATTACCACAAGTCTACTAATTACCCAACTAATTATCCCAAATAATCCACCCTTAGGCCCCCCTAAACCCTAGAGGGAAACTACTCACTCATGCTAAGGGAAATCAAACAACTAAAGGCAAGGAATAGTGAAATGAACATCATGCTAACGAAATGAATAATTATAGCAATCAAATGATAAACAATAAACTAGAAATGAAAATAAATTGCATAAATAACAAAAAGATGAGAAATTTATACCAACAAAGCTTGTATTAATGAATAGGGGGAATGTCTTCACCCAAAATCTTCAATACAAACCCAAACTATGATAGTTCTCCTAAGAAAGACTAGATCTACTAACTTGAATTTGAGAAATTAAACTTAATTAGGGAACGATTAGGAGAGTAATTAATGAGTAATAGAGGTTACAAATTATCTAGGGTTTTTTGCTAAGAGATCATGAAAAGTTGCTTACAAAATATTAGGGGGAGGGTATATATAGGTATCTCGAAAATTAAGAAAGAAATTAGAAGAGAAGGCGAAAATGCGGAGTTGTGTTCCTGGCCGGTCGACCGGCCGACGGCCCTCTGACCGGCCGGGAGCACATCAGTGTCTTCATTTTTCACGTCTTCAAAATTCTTCTAAGTATGAAATAGGGGGTCCCGGCCGGGTGCCCGGCCGCCGGCCTCCCACCGACCTGGAACACCTTTTCATTCTCATGTGCTTACTGATGTAGTGCAAGCCGGGTAGGCGACCGGCCGGCGCTACCTGGGCCATTTCTTCTCTTTCTCTTCTTCTTTCCTTTGTGGGTATGTAGCCTGTGCCGGGTGGCCGGCCGCCGGTCAAAGGGCCGGCCTGCGTCACCTGAAGACTCCTCATTTCATTCTTCTTCTCATTTCCAAATCCCGACTCATGCAAGGTCTTTATGCACCGATTTCTTCGTTTCCGCCTTAATTCCTGCAATTTGAGATCGACATTCATAGCACGGGAAATCGGGAAGCAAAATGCAATTAAAGACACGCATGTCCGTGTAAACGGACCAAAATGGGGATGAAAATGAGAGGAAAAATGTGACTAATTAAATGCTTATCAGCTGGACAGCAGGCTGCTGTATCCAGCCACTACTCTATTAAGTACTGAAGGAAAATCCGTCAGTAAAGTCAATCTTGACTTGACTTACTGACGGAAAATCCGTCAGTATTGTCAAGATAATCTTGACTTTCCTGACAGAATTTCCGTCAGTACGTCAAGTCAAGATTGACTTTACTGACGGATTTTCCGTCAGTAAGTCAAGTCAAGATTGACTTTACTGACGGATTTTCCGTCAGTACAGTCAAGTCAATCTTGACTTTCCAATTGAATTGACTGACGAACTTTCCGTCAGTAAGCAGTTAGGAGTTCAATTACTGACGGAAATTCCGTCAGAAGTCTTTTTTTCGTTACCAATTGAAGTAACGCGCATTACTGGCGGAAATTCCGTCAGTAATTGAAATTACTGACGGAATTTTGGTGTTACTGACGGATTTTGTCCGTCAGTTTCCTGAGTTCGTTTTGTAGTGAGATAAAATAGGTCAACACACACTACTTACCCAACGTAGAAGGGGTCATATGGAGAGTAAGGTCCTATATGCCTACCGGCGAAGTAGGGATTCATAGTAGTTTGGCCTATAAAGACTAGTCTCAGTTTTAGGGTTTAGAGGAATATCCCATCAATTTTATTTTAATTCAATTTAAGTGAACTAATATCTAGCATGCGAGGATGAATAAACTAAAATGATGGCTTAAATTCGAGTGACATCTTTATGTCCATGATAACTAACATTCAAACTATATGAGTCAATTTTCATGCAATTTAGAAGTAGGTGGTTTGGTTTAGGCGGAATATGATGCACTAACTATCATGTGATGAAAAAAAAACAACAAGAACGGAAAAATACACAAAAATATTACAAAGTCCTAGTGTGTCCTATCTACCAAAAATGAACAAAAATACAACTTTGGAATCCAACCCATTTGGACCCGAGAAGCTTGTCTTGATGTTCCATCTTGGTCCATGTAGCGGGAGTGAGCAATCAGATCTCCATCTTTAGTCTTCTCAAAATACATTTAATAAATTACAAAATATAAACCTATTTACATTCTAATTTAAAAACATAATTTAATGAAAAATAAAGTGGAGATTCGAGATCTCAAAATTACATCAAAGATCATGTTTCCATCATTACGAAAACACGATCAACTAAGGCCACACTAGGTAATACAAATTACAACCAATTGCAAAAATACGTAAATTAAACCATTCAACCATTCATTCAACAAGATAAAATGCATCAACTATAAATTAATCATTCAAGACATAATTCTTTAATTATGAAGAGTAATTTATCCAAACCACCTTTTTAAAATGATCAAAATTATGTGACAATTACTTAATTAATCACAATAACCCCAACCAAACATGATCCAATTTTAATTCTTATTCTTTAACATGAATTAATACAACATTATTTTAAACCTCTTTAAAATAATTGGGTATCCAATTATTGTGAACTTCTTCACAACAATAAACAAAACATTATCATTATAATGAATTATAACAAAAACTTACGATCAAAAATAAAAAAACCGAAACTTTTTTTTCTTTAAAAAAATTTGATGTTACTAATATTTTCAAGATCGGTACAAAATATCAACATCTAATCATTATTAAACATCGATACAAACTAGATGATTCAATTTAAAAATTTAAAATGAATATCTAAATCAATGAATACCGAAAATATATAGCGATGAACATACAAATCGATTTCCATTTACATTTTAATTTAATCCTTATTAAATCAAAACAACTACAAATTCATCATGTTATCGTCATAACTATTTAAAACAACAATTATAATAAATCAAAATGAAAAACAAGGCAAAAAAAAATTTTTTATTTTTATACGGATGAACAGTACAGACGAATATTTTTTTTTTTTCTCGACAGAAATCAAAAAACAAAAAAAATAGTGATTCTAATCTTATATTTCATCAATTATGAAAACATATAAAATAATTTTGTAGCCCTTGGCTGTGATACCACTTGTTAGAAATATCGGTATATTTCGGCAGAAAATTACGGATTATAACGAAACTATAGTATATGAATTACGAGTCATAAATGAATTGCATAATATAAAATTATAGGAATTTAGAATTAACCCTTGGTCCTAGCAAATTTGGCCTATGAACAATATCGAAATCGATATTCTCCTAACTGTTGCACCCAAGATGCTCCAAGATATGCCTTGCTTGTGTCTGTTTCGGCCGTGTGCCTCTAGTAGGTCAAGGAGGAGTCTCTCCTCTTTTTACTACTCTTGTTATTAGGATTTTGACCTAGTTATCATGAGAGAATAATGGGAGATCTTTTCTCTTATTATTATCTCTTATTAACCGAAAATTAGGAGAAGAAAAGACAATTTTTTTTCTTTCCTTTTTCGGTTATATTAGCATGTAATATAATATATACGTCAACTATAAATATCCGTATATTTATAATTTGCTAATTAAATATAACATATTATGTTTAATTACGAATTAACATTTTAATTCGTTTAAGCTTATATTATATACATTGATTAAATATAACGGTTTATATTCAATTACGAATTACATTTAATTCGTCTCAGCTAATATTATTTAATCGTTATTAAATAATCGTATCATCATTACATTGACTAACCTTTTAGTCATATACATCGACTAACCTTTTAGTCATATAATAAGGCATCAATATGATTATATTATTCATATAATCACATCTCTCAGACACATCCTTTAGGTGTGACTTTTAGGGACCAGTTGATCACCGCCATTAAAATGACAATAACGTCAAACTCCTAGCAAGCCAACCGTTATCGATAAACGTTAATCAACTGATAAGAATACAAAGTATACCATGTGAACCTGTAAGAGATTTATTCATGTTATCACACGAACTGTGGAGGACACTAGCTCCAACAATTTTGTGTGAAATACACGTCTGGGCCATGGCTCATTCTTGCAGATCACACGAAATGGCCTGGGTCCATTTGTGTGGATTACACGTCTGGGCCTGGGCTCATTCGTGTAATCCACACGAATGGGCCTGGGCTATTTCGTGTGATCTGCACGAATAGGACAGGGCTATTTCGTGTATTTCACACGTTTTGGCCATGGTTAATTCGCGAATCTGACACGATTTCATATGTCGACTTCAAAAAAAAAATCGAATTTCGTAAATCAAAATTTACCGTCGTATTTCCGGTGTCGTTTTCCGTGTTAACCTTGTAGGAAATCGGTATTACCACAATACAATTATTATAGGATTATAACGAAAAAGTAATAACTTGATAATGCTAGTCATAAACGAAAACAACAAATAGAATAGAGATTTAGAAATCAACCTCCGGTCCTAGCAATTGGCGTAAAGAACAGAGATATCAAGGTAGATATCCTCCTAATCGTTGCACCCAAGACTGTATGAGAAATGCCCTTGTGTTGCTAGAAGTTTTCAAAAGTTACTGTTAACCTTTTGTTTTGTGTTTTGTGAAAGAGTTACTGTTAACTTTTTCCTTTTGTGATGAGATGCGTTAATGATTGAGAGGCAGCAAGTGAGAAATTAGGTTAGAAATAAAATTCTACATTTTTCTTCTCATTTTTCTGCTTTTCACGGCTCAATTGGGTTTTTTATATGAGGAGATATTTTTGTCTCCTCAAAAATAACTACCCATTGACTAAAAACCGAGTGTATCTGGATACTTTCGTTTTTGGTCATTTTAGCTTTCAATATAATGTAATATATCATAATCGTCGTTATACATGGACCGACATTATAATACATCATTAATTATAAATATCCGTATATTTATAATTTGCCAATTAATTATAACGGTTTATGTTTAATTAGCTTACATTATATATCCAATTTACGAATTACAGTTAATTCGTCTCAGCTAACTTTATTTAATCGTTATTAAATAATCGTCTCATCATCACATTGAATAACCTTTTAGTCAAATACATGACTAACCTTTTAGTCATATAATAGGGCATCAACATGATTATTTTTCAAATAATCACATCTCTCAAACACATCCTATAGGTGTGACTTTTAGGGACCAGTTGATCACCGCCATCTGTATGACAATAACGTCAAACTTATCTAGCAAGCCAACCGTTATTGATAAACGTTAATCAACTGATTATTATACAAAGTATACCCTGTGAACCTACAGAGGTTTATTTATGTTATTGCACTAACTGTGGAGGACACTAGCTCCAACAATCTCCCACTTGTCCGTACAAGTGTATGTGCGATAACCGATTCTCATATCCATAATAAATTTCTCCCACTCAATGTAAACCAATTTGCAAAGTCCGTAGTCACAAAGGTCGTAGTTTACAAGTGATCAGTATCAAGAGTGGTTTC
>JAIUZE010070882.1:0-72416 GCA_022085475.1 Heliosperma pusillum | reverse complement strand
CATACATTCAAACGCGTGAAGAGCTCATTGATAATGGGACTATCTCTCCATTTGACTATGAATCTTTTGGCACGTGTGAATCATGTCTCATAGGCAAAATGACTCGAATTTCCTTCAAAGGTGTTGGAATGCGCGCTGTTGACCTATTAGGACTCATACATACTGATGTGTGTGGACCTATGTCAATCAACGCTAGAGATGGCTATAGGTATTTTATCACTTTCACGGACGATTTGAGTAGATATGGTTATGTCTACTTAATGAAGCATAAAAGTGAGTCCGTTGACAAGTTCAAGGAATTCCAGAATAAGGTTGAAAACCAACTGGATAGAAAGATTAAAGCACTACGTTCGGATCGTGGTGGCGAATATCTTTCGAAGGAGTTTGATCGACACCTTAAAGACTGTGGTGTAGTACTGCAGTTAACTCCACCTGGAACACCACAATTGAATGGTGTGTCCGAACGGAGAACTCGAACATTACTTGATATGGTTCGATCCATGATGAGTCACACGGTTGTACCTGATTCATTGTGGGGTTATGCTCTTTTGTCAGCTGCTCTAATACTTAACCGAAGTCCGTCTAAAGCTGTAGACAAGACTCCATATGAATTATGGAAGGGAACGGTCCCTAACTTGTCCTTTTTTC
Organism: Heliosperma pusillum; assembly: GCA_022085475.1. Classification (NCBI taxonomy): domain Eukaryota; kingdom Viridiplantae; phylum Streptophyta; class Magnoliopsida; order Caryophyllales; family Caryophyllaceae; genus Heliosperma; species Heliosperma pusillum. Next base: position 71,768 of record JAIUZE010070882.1, on the reverse strand, counting down.
GGGTTTGGGGCTGCGAGGCTTATGTCAAGTGGAGACCTGACGATAAGCTCGGCCCACGATCGGTCAAGACATATTTTATTGGTTATCCAAAAGGGATGTTTGGTCATTACTTTTACTCGCCTACCGAACATCGAGTTTTTGTTGCGGCTAGTGCGACGTTCTTAGAGAAAGAATTTCTCGAGAATAGGACAAGTAATGGAACCTTCGAACTGTCGGAGATTCAAGAACCAACAACCGAGCAACCAATGGAGGAAACTGTTCCTTCATCATCAACTGCGGTAAATATTCCTTTGGAACCTAGGAGGTCGGGTAGACACTCTATTCCTCCAGACAGATACATTGGTATGGTCGAGGAGAATGAGAGTGATGACGTTTTACTCCTAGAGCGTAACGAACCCGCTACCTATAAAGGTGATGTGACCTGTTCCGACTCTAAGCTATGGCTTGATGCCATGCAATCCGATATGGACTCTATGTATGAGAATGACGTATGGGATCTGGTTGACTTACCTGATAAGGTTCGGCCTCTTCAGTGCAAATGACTTTACAAAATAAAGCATTCTGTAGAAGGACAACCAGATACCTACAAGGCACGACTAGTGGCAAAGGGTTTCACTCAAGTGCACAGATTGCATTATGATGAAATCTTTGCACCCGTAGTCATGCTGCGTTCCATTCGGATAATCTTAGCGATTGCCGCTTTTCATGACTATGAAATTTGGCAAATGGACGTGAAAACCGCCTTCTTAAACGGTTATTTGGAGGAGGAGTTGTACATGGTACAACCCGAAGGTTTCATTGATCCTAAATATCCTAAGAAGGTTTGCAAGCTTAAGCGTTCCATCTATGGACTTAAGCAGGCTTCTCGGAGTTGGAATCATCGTTTCGACCAAGTGATAAAAGAGAATGGATTTACTCGATCGGTCGAGGAACCATGCTTATATATCAAGTCGAGTGGGAGCAAGATTGTCTTCTTAATATTGTATGTTGATGACATACTCTTGATTGGGAATGACATACCTCTCTTAACTTCGGTAAAAGTTTGGTTAAAGAACAATTTCCAGATGAAAGATCTGGGTGAAGCACAAAGAATTTTGGGGATCCGTATCTACAGAGATAGATCACGACGGATGTTATACCTCAGTCAGGAGTCTTATATAGATAAGATTCTTGAGAGGTTCAGCATGACCAACTCCAAGAAGGGGAACCTTCCAATGGTCTCTGGGATGCAGTTGAGTAAAGCTCAAGCACCAAAGACATCGGAAGAGGTCGAGCGCATGAGTCGGATTCCTTATGCATCAGCTATATGATCGATCATGTATGCCATGATATGCACACGTCCAGACGTGGCATATGTATTGAGTATGACAAGTCGATACCAAGGCAATCCAGGTGAAACACACTGGATGGCTGTTAAGAATATCCTTAAGTACCTACGGAGGACTAAGGATTGGGTATTGACTTATGGAGGTGACACTGAGCTATGCGCAATCGGTTACGCAGATGCCAGCTTCCAAACGGATCGAGATGACTCGCAATCTCAGTCTGGATTTGTTTTTACTCTTAATGGCGCTGCGGTCAGCTGGAAAAGCTCCAAACAAACTGTTATAGCAGATTCTACGACTGAATCCGAGTACTATGCTGCTTCAGAGGCTGCGAAGGAAGCTATATGGATGCGTCAGGTCTTACAAGGACTAACTGTAGTTCCTAGTTCGGATGACCCGATCACCATCTATTGTGATAATAGTGGTGCCATCTTCCAGGCTAAGGAGCCCAAGTCCAGCAACAAGTCTAGGCATGTACAACGGAAGGCTCACCTGATCCGAGATTATGTGGAGCAAAGGGAGATAGTGATAGACAAGATTGCTACGGATGACAACGTCGCAGATCCTCTCACTAAACCATTGAGATATGATAAACATGAAGGGCACGTTATTTCCATGGGAATCAAACGTGTTCCTGAGTTGTATTAGTTGTTTTGTATGGATTAGACACCTGTATCTTTTCATAACAACTATCTATAAAATCATCGTTTTGTTTATATTTTGTTTTCATGTGGGTTGTACGGACAACATTGAACACCACAAAGTGAACTGAATTACATTATATTTTGTTTTGGTCTGTAATTGCCTACATGAGCTGATAACTCTGGCAATTATTTTGTGACGTCGATTGATGGTGGGTTCACCGAGCCATAAGTCAAACTGTTGACTGATCGATCACAGATGCGAGTTATAATGATACTGCGCAGGACATTTTGTGACGACGTTATGGAGTCCTAAATGTTTCGGAACATTAGGTGCCAGGTCGTGGATAGGGCTTCCATAGTGTTTCTAGAGTCGATTCTTTTGACTATCGACTGTCTCTTGAGATAAAGGCAGTTTTTGGGTGGCTTTGGTTTCTTTCTCACGGTCGACCGTAACAGGAGGCTAAGTAGATTTTCACTGGGTCATTTCATACTGCGCTTGTATCTGCAAGATTCGAGTTGAAGAAAATGACCACCTTGTCCTGATATGAATATTTCTCATAGCGGGCCACTCGATGAGCTGTAACTGAAATGCATGGCCATGCTCGAATAAAGATTCGTTTATCAGTTAAGTTACTCTCTAGTCGGGGAAACCACTCTTGATACTGATCACTTGTAAACTACGACCTTTGTGAATACGGACTTTGCAAATTGGTTTACCTTGAGTGGGAGAAATTTATTATGGATATGAGAATCGGTTATCGCACATACACTTGTACGGACAAGTGGGAGATTGTTGGAGCTAGTGTCCTCCAGTTAGTGCAATAACATAAATAAATCTCTGTAGGTTCACAGGGTATACTTTGTATAATAATCAGTTGATTAACGTTTATCAATAACGGTTGGCTTGCTAGATAAGTTTGACGTTATTGTCATACAGATGGCGGTGATCAACTGGTCCCTAAAAGTCACACCTATAGGATGTGTTTGAGAGATGTGATTATTTGAGAAAATAATCATATTGATACCCTATTATATGACTAAAAGGTTAGTCAGTGTAATTGACTAAAAGGTTAGTCAATGTGATGATGAGACGAAAGTTAGCTGAGACGAATTAACTGTAATTCGTAAAATTCAATATAAAAAGTTATATTTAATTATAGTATATAATGTAAGCTAATTAAACATAAACCGTTATAATTAATTGGCAAATTATAAATATACGGATATTTATAATTAATGACGGATTATAATGTCGGTCCATGTAAAACGACGATTATAAGATATTACATTATATTGGAAGCTAAAATGACCAAAACACGGTATCCAGATACACTCGGGTTTTCGGGTCAATGGGTTGTTATTTAAGGAGACCAAATCTCCTCATATAAAACAAAAGGGTGTCGTGAGTTTTGGCAGTGAGGGAGAAAAAAAGGCAAACTGTAACTTTTGGCTTTTCTAACCTAATTATCTCTCTCTGCCTCCATCTCATCTTAACATCACACAACAGACAAAAGTTGACAGTAACTTTTGACAGAAACACAAATCAAAAGTTAACAGTAATTTTTGATAACTTCTAGCAACACAAGGGTATTTCTCGGAGCATCTTGGGTGTTACGATTAGGAGGATATCTATTTTGATATCTGTTCTTAGGCCTAATTTGCTAAGGACCGAAGGTTTAATTCTTTTTCTCTACTTTTGTATCGATTTCATATCTATGACTTGCATTCATATTATATAATTTTGTTATAATCCTAAATTTTAAGGGGATGTAAACTGTTATTTCCCACACTCTTACATCGGTCGGACTCTTCCAATCAACAACGGCCTCAATTTTAGAAGGATCCACCATTACACCTTCTTTAGAAATTACATGCCCAAGAAAGGACACCTTAGGTAACCAAAATTCGCACTTGGAGAATTTGGCAAACCACTTCTGACGACGAAGAACACCCAAAATAGTCCTTAGATGAATAGCATGCTCTTCTTCGGTCTTGGAGAATATAAGGATGTCGTCAATGAACACCACCACACACTTATCAAGGTACTCACTAAAAGTGCGGTTCATTTGGTCCATTAAAATAGCGGGAGCATTTGTCAATCCAAATGGCATCACCTTGAACTCAAAGTGACCATACCTTGTACAAAAAGCGGTCTTCGGAATATCGGCATCACGAACAGGAATTTGGTGATAACCGAATCTCAAATCGATCTTGGAAAAAGTAGAAGCACCCTTTAGTTGATCAAACAAATCTTCAATTCTCGGCAAAGGATACCTATTCTTGATTGTAATCCGGTTCAACTCACGGTAATCAATACAAAGCCTCATGTAACTATCTTTCTTCTTCACAAAGAGAACGGGAGCACCCCAAGGCGAGGCACTTGGTCGAATGAAACCTTTCTCAATCATATCATCAAGTTGCTTCCTTAACTCTTTCAACTCGGTTGGAGCCACACTGTAAGGAGCTTTGGCTATGGGTCCAGAACCAGGTACAAGATCAATAGAAAACTCAACATCACGCTCGGGAGGAATCCCGGGCAAGTCTTTAGGGAATACATCAACGAATTCACAAACTATAGGCACATCTTCAATATTCGGCAAGGAGGTAGTTGTAGAAGTCACAATACACAAGTATGCTTGGTGACCCTTTCTTACCATACTCACCAATTTCATTGCGGAAATCAAAGACACACCCTTTCGGGGATGAGATCCCTTATAGGTTATTGTAACTCCTAAAGGACTCTTTAAATAGATCTTTTGATCTCGACACTCGAACCTAGCATGGTATAATGCTAACCAATCAATACCTAGAATTACATCGAACTCTCCTAGAGGAAACTTAAGGAGATTTGCGATAAAGATAGTACCCGAAATAGAGATTGGGACATTTGGATAAAGAGTAGAACAAGAGATAATATCTCCTGATGGTAAGGATATGGGAGTATCCTCACTAGATGTAGGCTCGATTGTTAATTTATTAGCATAAGTCGAAGACACAAAGGACATAGAAGCACCGGTATCAAATAGAATAAGACACGGTTGCTCTAAGATTGAGAACATACCCGTAATTATCTCGGCTTCGGCTCGTCTCGGAAGGAAGATAGATACCTTAGGTTTGGCAATTGGAGGGGGCAACTTACGATCGGGGAATCATCATAACAGTGACCACTCTTTTGGCAAAAGAAGCAAATATAAGGTCGGTTGTAACATGCTACACCGGGGTGGTGTGGTTGTCTACAACGGCTACATAAGCGACCTTGAACTTGAGGTTGAGCATATGGCCTATGAGCCACGTTAGAAGTAGCTCGGGGAATGAAAGGAGCGGGAGCTCTTGCACTTGCATTTGGAGGAGGATTGAATCTCCTCTTGTTGGCATAAGAGTTGGAGGAAGACGGAGTAAACGGCCTCTTCCCATAGAAATTAGGTCTAGGAGTGAAAGAAGGAGAGGGATTCTTCATCATAGCTTCATCCTTGATGGCCTTCAGTGATTTTCGGCCCATAGAGCATCATCATACAACTCCCCAAAGGAAGTAGTATTCCTCCTCACCTTGCTTTGTAGTAAAGCACTCATCTTGTTGCGGTAGTAAAAAGCTCGGTCCTCGTCATCTTTGATGAGCCTCGGAGCAAAGTGAGCAAGCTTGTTGAACTCCGTGGTGAAGTCTTGTGCCGACAAGTCACCTTTCTTGAAGTCAATAAATTCCTTGAGCCTTTGTTGCTTGAGCTCCTTAGGATAAAATCGACCTTCAACTAGAGCTTTGAAACAAGCCCAATTGAAATCGTCTTCAAGTGCAGCGGTGGCACTAGTAATCGCCCACCAATTATCTGCTTCCCTTACAAGGAAGTGCTTGGCAATCCTCACCTTGTCCTCTTCCCGGACTTGGTATAAATCAAATTGCTTCTCCATTTCTCGGAACCATTCCGATAGCTCGGTAGGGTCCGGCTCTCCACCATAAGATATAATCTTACTTCTAGCTATTTGACTAGCCACCCAAGCGTAGCCTCCTTGATGGTTATCCTCTCTACGAGGGGGGGCTTGGTTGGCTTGAGCAATAGCCGCATCTTGTTGATTCTTCAACACTTGCTTAAGAGCTTCTAGCATAACGTTCTCTACTACTCGAGGTCTAACCATCTTCGTAAGAAACAAAAACAAAACAAGTTAATCCTAACACTTAGGATAAACAAATAGACTACCAAGTAAAACCCTTAACTTCTACCCATCTCTCATTTATTATTTCAAGGTCAAGTAGTTTAAGTTTAGGGTTCGAGTGTGTGCGTCGGGAGCGTTTAAAGCTCTGATACCAACTGTGACAACCCTCGCGAATGCGGAAATAAAACATACAAGCATGTGATTAATATAGCGGAAAATACGGTGTTTTTAAAACTTTTCACATGCAAATAGAAAGGTACGAGGAATGTCAATAATTACAAACCAAAATATAAAATACTACAAGAGACGTAGTCTCTCAAAATGTCATCCAACATCAAAGTTATTAGAGACTAGCTAAACAACATCTAGAGGTGACTCATCCAGGCCAACGCCCGCTAGCTCACACCCGAACCCAAAATACCACAAGCAAAAAGCCATCCAATCAAGCAACCTGTTCATCCATGAAAAACATGAACACCACAGTCAGTGGGGAGTAACTCCGGGTTCTCCCAGGCATATCACAATAAACGTACATAAACGGAAATACAAAATTAGAAGCATGCATATATAAATATACATGTGAAGTACGAGAAGGATAAATAGGCAATTCAATATATAAGGATATCGATCCATGAAGTACAAAACCGTAACCATCATATTATAGAAAGACTCGGGGAAGACACTCTTAGGCAACCATACACTCTCACTAGGGCTTGCATCTCACCGTTAGCGGCATAAGTTTGATAAGATTGAGACTCGACAAACAAACCATGCCAAGTCATCCAACGATCACAAATAATCAATCATATAACCATCCATTCAAACGTACGATACGTTGATGACATCTCTCACGGTAAATGACACGCACTAGCACCGTGTACATGCAAGTATGATTAAAAGGCATCCACGGGATAAAACATTGCCCTGAACGCATACACGATTCAATTTATTTCGTATATGTAGACTAATTTCCTCCCGGTAGGACGACGATCATAATACGGTCCTAGTCTAAACCTGGCCAGACTCTCGGAATAATATTTTCCGATTCGACATGCGATAAACATTTCGCATCCAAGACTCGGTCAATCATAGACGTCGAGTACCCCAAATTCGGTCAACCTTCACGAAAGAGGCGGAAAAGAGCACAAGCCTCATAACAAGCGGTACGCTACATGCAATGACACCACCTCGCAAGTATACAACATTTGACGGCCGGGTCGATCAACGCAAAGCGTTCGCCTCCCAACAACGTCGTCATATGCCCACTAACACATGCAATTGAGCAGTAAGGATACACTCCATGTTCCGACATTCCAGCCTTACGAACGTGGAGGTAGCCAAGGGAATGAGAGTACAAAGCACATACCAATTAGTGCTCAAACCAATAACAGGTGTAAAACCGACTCAAAGTGGGACATATCAAAAACCGTCACAAAACATGCAATACGAGCGAGTGGAATATCATATATTCAAAACATTAATATTTAAAGTCATTACGTAAATTTATACGATAAACGAACCATCGGAAATATTATAAATGAAAACATAAGAAAGAACTTGCAAAGGAAAGTCAGCGTGTGCCAGCCGGTCAGGTGGATCGGCTGCCGGCTACCCGGCTGGCCCAATATATCATTTGAAAACCATTTGAAAAAGCAGCGTGTCCCAGCCGGTCAAAGGGACCGGCTGCCGGCTACCCGGCTGGGACCAAAGTCATACGAGAAAATGAAGTAATATTGCCATGTGTGGTCGGTCGGCTGAGACGTAATGTATATTAAAATTCTACGTAAACAACAATTCAACATCAGCCACTCCCCAGCCGGTCAGCTGACCAGCTGCCGGTCGGCCGGCTGGGGTCTAAAGTGCACGGAAATCACAATTTTCACTAAGGCTCAACATACAACAATCATCATTTAACATCACAAATCATCAATTCTCATATCACTTATCAACTAACAACAACCATCATCAACAACACAATTCCTATGATTACTAATCTTATTCTAAATACGAATACTAACATAGAAAACACATTAAAACACGTAAATGATATCGAGTAACCCTTCACCGTTACCTTTTCGCGTCTTCAATCCGCGTCGATGTCCTCTTCTATCAAGAAGTAGTCTTTGTCGGGGTCTTGGAGGTCACCACCTACAATTAGATAATAAAAGATGAATATAATTCACCTTTGAGAAAGACGGATAAATTGAAAAGCGAGAACGACGGTAATTTTATTACCAATTAAGATAGAGGACGATGAGAGGGAAATAATAAGACGAACTTGAGTGAATTTGAGCGAGAAACGAAGGAGCAGCGATGATTTTAAGATCGATCAATTATGGAGGTTAGGGTTTTGAAGTTTACTTGGTGAGGAAGAAAGAGATGTTGAATGAGGGTGAGTTAGGGTTAAGGGGAAGCATAAGGAGTAAGTGGAAAATTTCATGGAAAAAACCCATAACGTCTTAAGACGTAATTTACTCGGAATCTCGCGTAAAGTCCGAAAACGTACTCGGAAATTCTAAACTAGACACGGAAAATTTAATTCTAAACTAAAACTAAATTTCGCTGAAAAGTATCCGTAAAATATTTTTACTATAAAAATAGGGTATATTTGCGGGTGTTACAGGGTCACTCATGCAAATACGTAAATGCTCATGTTAAACACATGAATTCTTAATATTGTTAATTATTTAGGCTAAAGACACCCATCTCTCGATATTAGTGTCAACCTTAGGTCGAGTCCTAGAGAACTTTCGTTATGAATAGAGTCGTCCTACTACACATGCTTAGTCTAATCCGATTCCGTGCCTCTCGACTTATAGAATGAATTAACAAATTTAATCAATGTAATTGGCCAAATAACAAAGATTAACAAAACAATACAAGCATGTGATGGAAACAATTTATTAATATTAATTCATCCTTATTTTAACATTTACAACTTACTAATTGTGCATGGCTTCCTTAATCCCTAGACAAATGAAACTACTCACTCATGTTTATGATTAAACTAATAGTATTTGATATAATAAGCATGATGAATATGAGATTACAAAAGAAAACAACTTGTTAATAGAATGTGCTATACTAAGTGAATGAAATTTCTACTAATAATTCTAAGGTAAATAACAATGAAATCTTGATTAACTAGTGATACGATTAACTAAATGACTTGTAAGGTAAATGACGAAAGTGAATACTAACATAAAACTAGAATTAGAATTACCGCAATCGAGAAGTATAACTCGGAAATGAAGAAAAAATAACCCAAATAGCTTGAATGGAAAGATTGAATTACAACTTTGAAATGTAACCAAGTGTTTGAACAAAGTAATAACCAAATGTTTAATTGAATATGAAACTAAGAGAAACTTGTGTGTTTAAACTAAGGAAAATGTAGGGAGATATATGTGTGAAGATAGTGTAAAAGATGATGAAAAAGATATGAAAAAGATGCCTCTAAGTGTCGAAGTCCCTCTCCTTTATATAGGGAGAGGGACTTGAAACGTATACACTCACAGAAGCCAAACCCCGATCGGGGAATGGGAACCCGATCGGGGTTCCACTAACCCGGATATAATGGCTTAATTACTCAATTAAATGCGTAAGGAATCCTATGCAATGCCTTTAAGCTCCTTAATTCTCCGGTTAATTGCATAGTCTTGGCATCCCATGAGCATCCAAATGAGCATCCTATGTTGAGTTGTGGACTCCTTGCATTGAGCTTCTTTTTTGGTTTCTCATTTGCATATTAACCCATTTTACAAATCTTCATGCTTGGCTTGTCATTCTCCATACTATCCTTGCATGGTCTATCTTGCTTCCATTAGCTTGGTGGACTTTGGTGCTTGCTAATGTGCTAGGAAAAAGCCTCTAAATGCTTAGATTCCTACAAAATGTAGTAAAAACGAGCAATGAAGCTCGAACACGTAATTAGCTCACAAATATACTAAGCAAAGTATAATAATCATGTAAAATCGAGCTAAATTAGGGAGTAAAAATCATATAAAAACTAGACATATCATTCTACATAGACACGTATGACAAATCTTTTTCTTATATATTTTGCGTTTGTTTTAGGGTGTTGATTTTCGCAACACACATTTTACTCATCACAGTTAGGGGTGTTCATAATTAACCGAACCGTAAAAACCGAACCGAAAAAACCGAAAAACGCATTTTTTTTAGGTTCGGCTAACCGAACCGAAACACATAAACGGTTCGGTTAACCGAACCGGTTCATTTTACTCGGTTACGGTTCGGTTACGGTTCGGATTTTCATAACCGCGGTTAACCGAAACCGAACCGTGACATTATTACCCATAGAAAAATATTATTTGGCTAGCCCAAAAACTAATAATTACCCTTATTTTTGCACTCAAACTCTCATACCTTACATTTCACCCTTATTCTAACACCCAACCACCCTCATCCTCAATCATTATTCACCATTCTATTATTGAATTACGTTGTCTTACGTTCAACAGTTAACTCTTCCTATTATTTTATCTTTAATTATTTTTATATTATGTTTATCTTGTAAAGTATTACTATATTCACCATTAAAATATGTCAATGATAAAAAAAAATAGAGCAAAGTTTCTATTTGGGAAAACAATTCGTTAATGCAACGGTTTCGGTTAACCGGTCTAACCGAACCGGTTCAACCGGTTCACCGAACCGAAAATAACCGTAGCAAACGGTTCAGTTACGGTTCGTCATTTAGCCGAACCGGTTGGGCGGTTAACCGGTTAATTTCGCGGTTCGGTTAACCGAACCGCGAATGAACACCCCTAATCACAGTACGCAGTTGACAATTATACCCTTGACATTTTCCCTTCCAATTCCTCTCTAACTTCTCTCTAATATATTTTCTTTAATTTCACATGCCCTTTCTCCCTTTTTACTTATCTCATGCCGTCATCAGAGGTGGTTCGACGGCGAACTAGATCACTAGCGGTTGATTTCAGTGGGGTGGCTCATGGTGCTTGGTTGCGTTTGGTTGGGAATCGGGCTATGGTGGTTGCAACACACCGTGCCTGCGTCGCCGGCAAGAGGGACTTTGACGGCCGACCAGACCGACGACATGTAGTGCGTCAAGGGGTGGGTGGGTCCGGGTGGTGCGTGGGGTTGGCGTGATATAGGGTGGTGCGTGGGGTTGTGGTGTTATGTCCATATGTGTTGTTGTATTGCATTTGTTTTTTTTTTTAAGTTATTGTAGTACAGTGTACATGTTTCTCGTCATATCCCTTTCTGGGTAGCCACTAGGCCACCTACGACGTCCGCCGTCGATAGCAAATACCCCCAAACCATCCCACACCAAATAATCTCTAACTAATTTCAATATTAACCCTAATTAAATTTAAAATAAGATACAAGATTATAACAATGAGTCAATTTGATTCTTAATAATCAATTGTTGAATCAACTACCTATTCTATGACGGAATAATCAGTGATAATTGAAAACTTTGGAGAAGGTAAGGATTGAAAAATAGAGAGAAGGTAGAGAGAATTAAGTTTTAATTTTTTTTAGCAAAGGTAGAAAATGGAAAGTTAGACACAAAATGTTCTAAAACGAGTAAAATACTTACTGCGAAAATTAAACTCCATTGTTTTATCCATCTTGCATAAACATATTTAACCCGTGTTTAAGGAAAACACATGTAACACCCGCAAATGTACCCTATTTTTATAGTAAAAATATTTTTACGGATACTTTTCAGCGAAATTTAGTTTTAGTTTAGAATTAAATTTCCCGTGTCTAATTTAAAATTTCCGAGTTCGTATTTGGACTTTACGCGAGAATTCAAGTAAATTACGTCTTAAGACGTTATTGACTTTTTCCTTGACTTTTTCCACTTACTCTTCATATACTCCCTCATAACCTAATTCACCCTCACAACTCAAACTTCTTCTTCCTCAACAAGTAATCCCCAAAACCTAACCTCCATATTCTTCCAAGTTTAGAATCGTCATAACTCCTTCATTCCTCGCTCAAATTCGCTCTAGTTCGTCTTATTCTTTCCCTCTCATCGTCCTCTATCCGTTTTGGTAATAAAATTACCGTCTTTCTCGCTTTTCAAATTATCCGTCTTTCTCAAAGGTGAATTATATTCATCTTTTATTATCTATTTGTAGGTGGTGACCTCCAAGATCCCGAAAAAGACTACTTCTTGATTGAAGAGGACATTGACGCGGAGTAAAGACGCAAAAAGGTAACGGTGAAGGGTTACTCGTTATCATTTACGTGTTTTATGTGTTTTCTATGCTAGTGATCGTATTTAGAATATGATTAGTAAGGCTAGGAATTGTGTTGTTGTTGATAGTTGTTGTTAGTTGAGAAATGATAGGAGAATTGATGATTTATGATGGTAGATGATAATTGTTGAATGTTGAACCTTAGTGAAATTGGTGATTTTCGTGTCATGTTGACCCCAGCTGGCCGACCGGCAGCCGGTCCCCTTGACCGGCTGGGACACATTGCTCTTTCATTTGATTTTTCATATGACATATGGTACCAGCCAGGTGGCCGGCAGCCGGTCCACCTGACCGGCTGGCACCCTGCTGGAGTTTCTTTGTATTTCTCATTTACGTTTTCATTTATAATATTTCTGATGGTTCATTTATCGTATAAATTTACGGAATGACTTTAAATATTAATGTTTTGAATATATGATATTTCATTCGCTTGTATCGCATGTTTTGTGACGGTTTTTGGTATGTCCCACTTTGAGTCGGTTTTTACAAATGTTACGGTTTGAGCAATAATTTCCTATGTGTTTTGTACTCTCATTCCCTTGGCTACCTCCACATTCGTAAGGCTGGAATGTCGGAACGGGGAGTATATCCTTACTGCTTAATTGCATGTGTTAATGGGCATATGACGACGTTGTTGGGAGGCGAACGCTTTGCGTTGATCGACCCGGCCGTCAAATGTTGTGTACTTGCGAGGTGGTGTCAACTGCATGTAGCGTACCGCTTGTTATGAGGCTTGTGCTCTTTTCCGCCTCTTTCGTGAATGTCGACCGAATTTGGGTACTCGGCGTCTATGATTGACCGAGTCTTGGATGCGAAATGTCATCGCTTGTCGAATCGGAACACGTTTATTCCGAGAGTCTGGCCAGGTTTAGACTAGGACCGTATTATTATCGTCGTCCTACCATGAGGAAATTAGTCTACATATACGAAATGTAGCATCGTGTATGCGTTCAGTGAAATGTCTTATCCCGTGGATGTCTTTTAATCATACTTGCCATGTACACGGTGCTAGTGCGTGGCATTTACCGTGAGAGATGTCGTCAATGTATTGGTATGTTTGGATGGATGATTACATGATTGATTATTCGTGATCATTGGGTGACTTGGCATGGTTTGTTTGTCGAGTCTCAATCTTATCAAACTTATACCGCTAACGGTGAGATGCAAGCCCTAGTGAGCGTATTTGGTTGCCTAAGAGTGTCTTCCCCGTGTCTATCTATAGCATGATGGTTACGGATTGTATTTCATATGTTCTTATCTCATATATATATTGATTTGCCTACTTATCCTTTCTCGTATTTCACATGTATATCTATATATGGATGCTTCCACTTTTGTATTCCCTTTTATGTACGTTTAATGTGATATGGCTGGGAGAACCCGGAGTTACTCCCCACTGATTGTGGCGTTCATGTTTTTCATGGATGAACAGGTTGCTTGATTGGATGACTTTTTGCTTGGTATTTTGGGTTCGGGTGTGAGCTAACGGGCGTTGACCTGGATGATTCACTCCTAGACGTTTCTTAGCTAGTTGCTAAATAACTTTGTCTTTTGTAAACATTTTGAGAGACTACATCTCTTGTAGTATTTAGTATTTGGTTTGTAATATTTGACACTCCTCGTATTTTCTATTTGCATGTAAAAAGTTTTAAAAACACCGTATTTCCGTTAATTAAATCACATGCTTGTATGTTTTATTTCCGCATTCACGAGGGTTGTCACAACACATCTAGAATTACAGTAGGTCTCCTATGCGACCGTCGCATACCGCGTGTTTTTGTAAAATGTGACTACTTTTTGCTCAATAATGACCAGTTTCAGGTAAATAGTAATCACTTCGAAAAAAATAGTCATTTTTTAGCTATAAATAGTGGTCATTATGTAATCAAAAGTAATCACTATTTGTCGAAAAGTGGTCATTGTCAATTGGTTGCATCGTACGACGGTCTCATAGAAGAATTTGCCCTAGAATTATGGATTATTTATCAACTCAGTAAACAGTAAAGTACTCCCTCATTCCTTATTAGGTAAGTCAGGTTTTCTTCCCTCTTTATTTTTTTGGATGTAGGGTTGTGTATTTGTGTGGTCCAAATTTATTTGTAGGTAGAACAATGTAATTTGTTTGGTCCAAATTTATTTCCTTAAATTTTTTGAAAAAAAAAGGAAGAAGTGAGTGACTAAGAGAAATACTCCCTCCTATTCAGAATAACATTCCCCCTTTCAATTTTCATCTATTCACAATACCTTTCCCTTTCCTTTTATGGTAAACTTTTATACTTATTTTAATCACATTACCCCACAACAATACCCCACAATACCCATACTTTATCTTATTTTAATCACCTTACTTCACAACAATAATTATTTTAATCACTTCACCCCATAATAATACCGCACAATACATTCCCTCTCTCAAATCACCTCACCCCAGCACAATACTTTACCTTATTTAATTACTCGCCCTTAAATTTTGGTCCATTATTAAATGGGGAAAGTTATCCGTAATAAGAGGGAGTATCTATTAAAGAAGAAATAACAGAAATATCTCCCAACAATATGGAGAAATCACGTAAGCTGATCCAGTACTTTTGGTGGCGACATGTGCCAAAGTCCTTGAACTGACACAATCTCTCTCTCTCTCTCTCTCACATCTTCTTACTTCTTCCAAAGACAATCTCACTACCGGAAGCCCATCTTCCGCGTGTCCATCTTCTGGTGGACGTCATCATACACGAAAAGCTGCCACTCTCACAAAACGACACCGTCCTAAGTTCAACAGACATGAAGGAAGCCAAAATTCACCTCTTTTTGAACCACAAGTTTGTAGACAGCTGTCACTTTCTTATTTGCGAATGAAGCTGTAGCATTAGAGCCGCTACTTTACTCGAGATTTCACGCGCTTCAAACCCATCCCCCCCACCGACCTGATCCTTACCACGAGCCATCTTAACCGTTCATTACACTCAACCGTCGTCCTCTTTCCACGTGTCCCTTTCTGTCTCCTTGTTATATAATTCCACCCTTGTTTCCCTTTTCAAAAATCTTAAATCTCATCATTTTTTCAAAAAAATCAATCAATAGAATATATACAGTTAAAGTAATGGCAATGAGTCTAACACATCAGATAGGAGCATTATCAGGAACACCATTGACGGTAGAATCATCAACAACAAACAACACAGAGTCATCCATTTCAAGCGTAAATGCATCAGCCATGTGGAAGACGCCGCACCCAGCGCTTAAATGTAAAATAAAAGGCGGCGGCGGAGTTGATACATTGGAGATGCTATCACCACCAGTGAGCCCATGTCGTTCGCCACTCAGGGCGGATATCTCAGCGGCATGCCAGGCCTTCTCCGCGGAGGAGATTGAGATAGAGCATGTTGCGGTAGATAAGGCGGTGCCGGGGAAAGGGGTGCCAGTGTATGTGATGATGCCGTTGGATAGTGTGAAGATGGATAATACGGTGAATAGAAGGAAGGCTATGAATGCGAGTTTGCAGGCTTTGAAAAGCGCAGGTGTTGAAGGGATAATGATGGATGTTTGGTGGGGTTTGGTGGAGAGAGATAACCCTGGAGAGTATAATTGGGGTGGTTATGTTGATTTAATTCAGATGGCGCATAAACATGGTCTTAAAGTTCAGGCTGTTATGTCTTTTCATCAGTGTGGTGGTAACGTTGGCGACTCCGTCACGTATGTTTCTCTTTCTCTTTCCCTTTCCGAACTCTTTCTTTAAAGCTAGCTCTATCTTATATCGTCTTATGTTGTTTTACCTATAATCATTCTACTCTTAGTATCTCCATCTCTCCCTCCAATCTCTATGTAACTAGGAAGCTAGACGATACACTACTTACATTCTTGAATACTCTAAAAACTGACTCCCTCCGTCGCCAGCTAATTGTTGTCATGTTTCTTTTATGGCTAGCAAGGTTTTCTACGAGTAACACGACACTCAATAGGAAAGGACAATAATTAGTCGGTAAAATAATGATGATTGGAGATAATTAATTTAATTAGACATCTAATTCAGAAGCTGGACACGTGGTTCCGTGATTAGGATGAAACTACTGTCAATAAGAAATCGTAGAGTCAAATTCTCTCTCGTTTGCAGTGTTCCACAGTCAGGCTCATTTGACATGAAAGAAAATTAAATAAAAAGATATTAGGTAGTACTATATTTCTGCTACCATAGGAACTACAAAATTAAATATTGAAAATAAACTTTACTTAGCTCACCGAATTTTGTAATCATTTAATCGTTTGCTCATGTACTCATTATTAGTGTTTGATGTATACATGTATCTAACACTTAGGCACGCAGACTTTCTAGTTAAGAAATAACCATGATTGGTCATCCAGTATACGATTAGGCAGTCTTTGACATCATGTTAAATACATGGCTTCTATGGCTGTATATGACCTCGAATTCTCTCTCCCATTTTTGTGTCCCATCACTTATTTGCTGGACACATAAGCATTGATTATTAAAAATGACTGTGTAAATATCATATTATCATGTGTCAGACTCTAATGGTAGTGGGACAAAGGGATCCGATCCCGTATATGATTCTACCAATGAAATACTCCTTCCATTCCAAATTAATCGTTTTTTTACCCCAAAATTTATTCCAAAATAGTTGTGCCTCTTATAAATTTAGTAAGTATCTACACTATAAATTGTGTCGAGACAATCCGCTAATATGACATGATTGAGTTTCTAAAACAAAACAACGAAAATCATGCATTGATAGGCGTTAGATTATTTTTTTTTTAGTAAGGGATTAATTGGTGGGGTGATTGATTAATGATCATTACAAGTTGGGAGTGATGAAAAGGAGCCGTGGAGTGAACGGCAGTTTATGTGGCCTTAAGTTTTGTTCATTTTTCATGGGGTTGAGTTGTTGAGTTTCATGGGAAAGAAATGGTACCTTTTGGCATTTTCCATGTTTTGTAATTATGTTCACGGGAGTCATGAGATTGCTGTCAACTCTCATCTTCTAGAAAATACTTACGAAGTATGTGGAGGATTCTGTATTTGCATCTTCTTTTTCCCTTTCTCTTTCTTTTGTTTGCCTTTTCTGTTACAATGTCAACTTACTCCCTCCTTTTCTTGCTTGACTTTTCGCAGACTCTTAACATTTACGTTGTGCTAGTTTTTAGCTTTTATATTTATATTATATTATATTATATATTACTACATTTTATTGTTGAGAATACAATTTTCCAAAATTTTGAATTATTATTTTATTAAATATTTTAGCATCATGTTGTAATGTTATATTTTTAAATTTATTTAAGGTCAAGTTTTGGAACTTTCTCCTCAATAAAGTGAGTCATACTGATAAATTCTCGTGTATCCTTGTTGGAATTTCCTCTATGGGACATGACTAGAATACTTGGGTTGTTAACCTAAATCATAATGACTCCGTGGCATGACTAGAATGCTCGGGTTGTTAATTCAAATCATAATATAAAGAATTTTACTTGCAACTCGGGGACATGACTAGAATTCTCGGGCTGTTGATTTAAATCAAATATAAATATTTTTACTTGCAACTCCAGGACACGACTAGAATTCTTGACAATCAATTTAAACCGAATTATGAGATTGTTACGTAGATTTATCGTCCCCAACAGGGTTACACATGAACACTTGTCATTCGTGCATCCTTAGACTCTTGGGAGTGAGTATAGTGTTTGCTGTCGTGTTGTTGCATATTTTGTGCTTTTAATTTGTGTGTTGGGGGAAACAGTTTGGATTTGTGCTCAGAAAATATGATAACGGTAGTATTCAAAAATGAAATCTTTAATTTTTTTAAACATCATGTCTTAATTTGTAGTTTAGTGAAGCGTTACACGCGTGTTATATTTAACGTGCACAAAGATATGCAAGTGAGAGAGGGTAAACAAACGGTCAAGTGTTATCAAGGCATGAGTTCCAAGTGGTTTCTGACTTTCTGGCATATAAGAGAATATATTCTTCCTGTACATGGATTCTGAGAGACATGGTATGTCTTGTTATACTACGCAGGATACCGTTGCCCAAATGGGTTTTGGAAGAGATGCACAAAGATCAGGATCTTGCATACACTGACCAATGGGGGAGAAGGAACTTTGAATATGTGTCACTTTCTGCTGATACCCTTCCAGTACTGAAGGGGCGAACTCCAGTCCAGTGTTATGCAGATTTTATGCGTGCATTTAGAGACCAGTTCAAGGGCCTCCTGGGTGACACCATTGTGGTAAATACTTTGTCTGCTCTTGTGGTTACATAACAATAGTCCTCAAGGATTGAATTTCCTCTAGTTGCCTAACATCTTAAACCTTTATGGTTGTGATTAGTGATGGGTAGCAATCTGAAATCTATGGCGCTTGAAATTGACCACCCCAAATGAGTCATGTGTACGATCTGGGTCATCCCAATTCGTTTACGTTATGCACTTTGGATCCACAGGTCTGGCCATATTTTATTTGGTCTAGACAGAGGCATTATTATCGGGTCATTTTGAGTAGGAATTCGATGTAATTGTTGGGTTGGTCAAATAGATTTGAGTTGGATCATTTCGGGTAGTGGCTGTCATTTTATTTTGTTATTTTTCATGTAGATCCAGTTATTCATATAAAGTTCAATCGAGTTGGGGCAGTACAGAAAACACGGATTATCTCAGATTTAGGAGTTTTATTCTGCTTTGTAGACATGTCCCCATACCTGTATCCTTATTTTCGAACAGGGTCCCCATGTCTTAAAATTTTAGTCATGTTGAGTCCGACCATTGGATATGTAACCGCGTCTGATACTCGTGCCTAAGTCAGAGTAACATACACTGGTATTTTAGTTATCATTTGACATTATCCACTTTCTTCAGGAAATCCAAGTTGGTATGGGCCCAGCAGGTGAACTCCGATACCCTTCATATCCAGAGCAAGATGGAACATGGAGGTTTCCAGGCATTGGAGCCTTCCAGTGTTTTGACAAGGTACCTCTTCCCATCAGTTATCCTCTCAAATCTGACACCATGTTTGCAGTCTGATGGTTTCCCACTGACTAGTATGTTCATTTCTGCAGTACATGATCAGTAGCTTAAAAGCAGCCGCAGAAGCTGCGGGTAAACCCGAATGGGGCCACTCTGGCCCAACTGATGCAGGCCATTACAATAATTGGCCTGAAGACACGCAGTTTTTTCGCAAGGAAGGTGGAGGCTGGAGCAGCCCCTACGGTGAATTCTTCCTTACCTGGTATTCCCAAATGCTTCTGGACCATGGCGAAAGGATTCTCTCATCTGCCACTTCTATTTTCAAGGACACCGGGGTCAAAATCTCGGTCAAGATTGCAGGCATTCACTGGCATTATGGGACCAGGTCCCATGCCCCTGAGCTGACTGCCGGGTACTACAACACAAGGTTCCGTGATGGGTATCTACCGATTGCCCAAATGCTAGCCCGTCATGGAGCGATATTCAATTTCACGTGCATTGAGATGCGTGATCACGAGCAACCTCAGGATGCATTATGTGCCCCAGAGAAGCTTGTTCGACAAGTTGCTCTCGCCACTCAAGAAGCTCAGGTTCCATTGGCTGGTGAGAATGCCTTGCCTCGATACGATGAAAGTGCTCACGAGCAAATCTTGAATGCCTCGGCTTTGAATGTCGATGAGAATTCTGGGGATCGAGAAATGTGTGCATTTACATATTTAAGGATGAATCCAGATTTGTTCCACCCCGATAACTGGAGGAAATTTGTAGGGTTTGTGAAGAAAATGAAAGAGGGGAAAGATGCAAATAAGTGTTGGGAGGAAGTTGAGAGAGAGGCGGAGCACTTTGTGCACGTGACGCAGCCGCTAGTGCAAGAGGCCGCTGTTGCTCTCATGCACTAGGAGATATAGAGATGAAATGTATATGTATCTCAGAAGAGAGATTACCGCTTGTAATATATACTTCATATTTGTTCAGTTCCTTGACACGCGAAGCAAGCATTGTACTTTTGTATAAGTGGTCAGTCTTTTAATAAGTGATTACAAAAGGAAATTCTTCCGCAGCTGATTTTTTTTGCCTAGTGCTTTTCATTTCCATGCCCTTGACCGAAAATACTAGAAACAAAATTAATCAACTGCAACATCTCAAATAACTGCATCATTAATTAACTATTATTTATACTGTGACTTCAAAAAAAATTATATTCTGTTCCAGCATCTTCATCGCCAGTACCCATCCGCCTTTTTCACTGCTTGACGGAAATGCGTTTGCTTCTTCGTAAACAAAAGTTCTGGTCAGTTAGTTTAGCTACTGGTTAATTTCCTAAGATTTGTGTGTTTTTAGTTTTGCTTCTTCCTTGTAAGTACGTTTTTCTTTTTCTTTATTTATACAGTCTACCGTTGTCGGGAAAAAAAAAATTAACTATTATTGATCAATTTAATGTCTTCTAAGTTTTTTGTTTCGCAATTTCTACTTTACGATGTTCGTATGTCTGATGATACAAAAAGTGACTATTTTCGTACGTGTGAAAAAGGTAGTGCGAAAAAGGTAGTGCAGAGGATATTCAGGAACCCGGTTTGAATGAGAAAGAGACCGGTTCAGTCGAGAAGGCAACCGATTCAGTAGAGAATACACCGGTTTAGGTGAGAACAAGTCTGGCTCGACACCGATTCTGAGACGAACAGAGACAATGGTGAGGGAGATGAGAAAATCGTCCCTGAAAAATCTCCCTCAAAAGATGAAAGAGAAGTTGAACTTCTCCTTCTCTCCACTTGCACGAAAAATTATTCGTGCAATCTTTGGAGATGACAAAGAAGATGATCCAGTGGATGAAGAACCAATTTCAAAACTTCTACCTAAGAAAAAAGAAAAGAGTGACTAGAACCGCAACCAAGAGAAGAAAACTTGCAAAGTCGGTGCCCAAATGAAGATGATGGTAAAAATAATGGTAGACAAGGCAACTGAACAAAAAATAACCGTCAAACACTTGTACTGAAATCATTCTAATCTTCACTGAGCCTTCCAACTCCTCTCTTTCAGGATTTCCGTTCCAGTCTTTGCATTTCTTCCATGATCGCTAAGACTGCGGGGACATGTTAGATTTCCTATTATCCTATATTAATGTTTGTATCTGTCAAACTTCCTTACTTAATCAATATTGTATAGTTATCTTACAATTCTTGTATAACTGTCATACAATTCCAGAGAGTTCCATACTTCCATGTACCTCACCTCTTGTATATATATTACTAGTTTAGGACCCGTGCAAAGTTGCACGGGCGTATAAAGATAGTATTTTAGATTGTTATATAAATCAACCTTAAAAATT
Source organism: Heliosperma pusillum (assembly GCA_022085475.1). NCBI lineage: Eukaryota > Viridiplantae > Streptophyta > Magnoliopsida > Caryophyllales > Caryophyllaceae > Heliosperma > Heliosperma pusillum. Next base: position 50,096 of record JAIUZE010070882.1, on the reverse strand, counting down.
TTATGGTTTTAAGATGATATTATGGTATTAATTTGAATGGACAAACGTAGAAGAACAATTTATGATATTAAATGGAGTAGATGATTTCTCTAATTGGTGTAATAGTTGCACTCTATATACCCTATACATGTTATTAGTCACACTTTAAAAAGTTAAAGTTATCATCGACCACTTTTAATCGTCACCGTGCTTGTGTGTGATATTAAATACTCCAGATTAAAGGGTTTTTTTTTGTTAAATAATAGCAAAACATATACATAAAAAGTATCCAAACTTCGAATAGATGTGCATAGGATAAATGTAGTATGAACTACGAAGGCCATTGATACGGTCATACGAACTTCCTCTCCTCAAAAGTCATGTAGTATGAGCTATGAAGGCCATTGATACGGTCATACGAACATCCTCTCCTCAAAAGTCATATTCGTATCTTAGAAAGTATAATATATAGTCTGGAGTAGTGTGCCGATGCATGATTTTTTTTAACTATCATGAATAGCGAAGTCGGAGATGTACTTTTCCATAATGGTTTTACATGTTATTAATTTTATATCTGATCAATTTAAGAAGTACTCCTCTGCATAATCCCATCATAAACATGTACACGTAAGAAAAAAAGACACAACATGACATTAAAGAAGAAGTATTACAAATGATAAATGATGGTTAATAATAACTCATAACTTGGTAATGAGCTAAAAAATGGTAAACAAATGACCGAAACGGAGGGAGTATGTATTATAACACATTGTCTAACTCAATCCAAATAATAAAATAGCCTCTAAATAGGTATATTAGCTCCATTTCCATATGTACATTTTCTATTTTATTGTTAAATATTCCGTACTATTTAAAGATAAATCATAAAATTTATATTTCCAAAATCATGATGGAATGAAAGTGCTTTATTGATTTCTTTTATTCTTTATAAAACATATTTTAATTAAAAATAAATAAATAATTGAGACAAAAAATTACGTAACATACAACACACTCAAAGTCATATAATCCAAAGAATTGTATACTCAGTAAGACTGCAACAGAGATACCCCTCAATGAATTAGCAACAGTGCAACATTGATCGATATTATCATCGAACTTAACAGTAGTATAAGTGCTACCAAAACTGACAAACCATTTACCCTAAATTTTTTGACAAATCTCTACAAAGAGCATTAAAAATTCTAGTGGCGGTCAGGATCATTCAATTAAATAAAATAGAGTACTCTTCCATGATTAACATCCCGTGTACTCTTAGTTTTGGAGAAAAATATGAAGTAAAAGGGTTAACTCGGATATGAAGAGTAACATAATTAGTTTTTATAAATTTGATAAAGCACATTTGCATGTAAATAAATTTGATGAATAGATTCATCCAACTTAGACCTTAGTCCAATCTCGAAGCAAATTAAGAAACCTGAGATGATAATTCAAATGCAATAAAGAGTCACAAATTCTAGAATCAATTCATATAGATAACAAATCAGAGTACATTAATTAGATAAATATATTTACCTGCGTCTTTGCAGAACTCTCAAATCTCAATGCATTTTGGATTGAATTAAATCGGAAGGGACATATTATTATTCAATTAGAAGAGATGATGAAAGTTAAATATCAAGGGGGCTTAATGGTGAATAAGCACATACTGAACAATGAAAAGGATAATACGGAGTAGGAGAGAATCATCAAAAGAGGGAAACAATTTTATAAAATAGGAAATTTAGGTAATTATGGTAGGAAATTATGCCCACAATAGAATGTCAAAAGAGTACGACCAAGATTACTTTAGGGTTAGCAGCAGACTTTAGTTAGGCGGGAAAAGAATCAAGGATATAGTGACATGTGTCAAGTTTAATGAGTAGTGGTTCTCCTATTATAGTTTTATATAGATAGATAGATTATCAGTACAAGTTCATCCCTCGGGGGTTTATATTTTTTCACACTTTATCGCCTATCGAGAGCTGTTTCTCGAGCCCCACTTGATGTGTTACACGAGTTTTGGAGGAAGTTGGAGTACGATTGTGACAACCCTCGCGAATGCAGAAAATAAATCAAACTAACATGTAAATAAGCAGCGGAAATAACGAGTTTTCAAAAACTTTAAATGAAAGAGCGCGAGGAATCGTCAAGCAAACCAAACAATAAAGTAAAAGTACTTCAACGGGGAAACAAAGTCCCTCAAACGATAATGAGTCTAGAAAACGAGAGTTAAAGCGTAAGGTAAACGTCAAGGTCGACGGCCGCTAGCTCACACGATCTCAACCCCAAAAATGCACCGACTTCAAACCTGTTCATTATGAAACATGAATGTCATAGTAAGTGGGGAGTAACTCGAGTTTCTCCCATCCATATTACATGAAAACAAACGTAATTAAAGCATATAATTGACAAGCTTAAACCGGTGTCGTTAAATCCGGTAATTAGCAAGATCAAATAACAATTTATAATTACCAAACAAGCACTGTACTAGACTCTAATTAAAGTAGTAAAGTGAAAGTAAGGGTCGAACCCAAGAGATGGCGAAAGTAAAGTTAATTTAACTAGCAAACTCTTGCAAAAATAGACTAAGACACTAAACGAAAATTAAGACTACTAATCAAAGACTAATGACAAACCTAAAAATATTAATTCAATATTAACACACTATGGCTATTAACAACTATGTTTAACGTATAACAAGAGATGGTTGAAATGAGTAGTAGCATGAAAGAACAAGTTAAAGATGCAAACTTTATGGTTGAAACAATTCAACAAATACTAAGTAGGCAAGATAATCAATAAAAGATGATAATTTGATGTAACTCTACCCTCAAAGTTCCAATCTACCCCAAGCATGCAAGAAACTCCCCCCTTCCTCTCTCTTTATAAGGTTAACAACACCAAATCTCATACAATTTGCTTATTATTGTCTAAGCGAACAACAACAAACATTCATACACTCAACAAATAGTATCTAAGACAATACTATCAATAAAGAGAGGATCTTTAAGATTAACAACAACTATGAAGAGGTTTAAGATGAAATTCTACTTATCTAAGCCAACAAGTAGTAAATCATTACGAAATTCTTCTTACAATAAGTATAGACTAAGCCATCTACACAAATGCAAGGTTACAACAAAAGAATTGCAATAACTAAGCCATACAAGCAAGACTAGCACAATTTGAATGAAAGACAGAAAGAAATCATATTTCAAGTCCAAACATTTATAATACCATTCAAAACAAAGGAAATCTTACAAATAAAGAGATAAGGGTATGAAATTCTTACAAAACTCGGGTAAAGATCGAAACTTTGGGTTTAGCTACCCATAATCTTCATTACAAAGCTTAAATGGATAGAAAACAAGTCTTAATACAAATACTAATGATAGATTAATTAATTATTGCTTTGAGAAGTGGATCATCCAAGATGATAATGGATGCCTATAAGATCTCCCAACATCTTCTATTTATACTAAGCATAAAAATATAGGTTAAGCACCCAAAGACAAAGCCCAAAAATCAGCAAAAAGCTGAAATGACCCGAGGCTTGCGCAGCCTGCGTTTCTCAGCTCAGCATAACCTTTTTTGCGAGGGCCATATCTCCTTCATTTCTTGGCCTAATGAGACGTGCAACGTACCGTTGGAAAGTTGAGAGGATAAACTATCACCTCCACCTGACCTTACATCAATAGAAGCTCCAAAACTCAAGATATACTTGTTTAAAGTTGACCCTTGCGAAACCGAGATTTTTGAACTTCATTTTGGTCTTGTTTTTGCATGCCAAGGCTTCCAACATAATACATAACAACCAAAACCTCACAAAGGTGCACCTTATCGGCATAAGTTGCAATGCTTAACATCAATCACTTTCAAAGATTATCCAAGAAGATGGAATTACAACAAAAGACTAAGAGATGTGTCTAATACAAAACAAGTACTAATAAATTATAAATTAACATTAATAGGTAACTAAATTACCCTTGTTGACACGACTCAATTTGACGTTGTCAATAATCATATATTATCACATATATAAGTTTCATGTCAATTCTAATGATAACATTACATATTAGCGTCATAATCATGTGGGAATCAAAAGCAATATAATCATCATACTATAAAGACTAGGGAAGACTCACCTTGGCAACTATATCTCTACTAAACGACTTGCATTGCTAGAAATCATATAATCGAAGAGGTTGGAGACGTTTCACACACGATAGTAATAGGCATCCAACAATCCAATACACACCCAATAAATTATCATGTGAATCAAACATATTCTCACGGTAAATGACACGCACTAGGATCTGTACTTTGCAAGCAAGACGAACAAGTCCACGGGATTCCCCTGAACCGTATACAATAAACATTTCCTATATTCAAGACTTTAATCCTCCCGGTAGAACTACGATAATAATACGGTCCTAGTATAAACCTGGCCAGATTCTCGGGATAAAACCTCCCGATTCAACATGCGATGACTATGCAAGACTCGATCGACCCAACAGAAGCCGAGTACCTCAAATTCGGCTAAACCACACGAAAGAGGTGGAAAGAGCACAAGCAAAATCTTTCGGCTAAACCACGCGGAAGTGGGGGTCAAGATAAATACGAGCAAGTACGCTACATGCAATTAAATCACCTCACAAGAATACAACATTTGATGGCCGGGTCGATTAACGCTAAGCGTTCGCCTCCCAACAACGTCTTTAGTATGCACATGCACCAAAGGATGTACCCCTATTGCTCCGACATGACGTCTAACGAGTATAAGGGTACAAACGGGGAATGAGAGTTCAACATCATCATACAAACACGACTCAACCGACTACTCAAGGCATACATGACTCAAATGAGTGAAACATCCAAAACCGTCACTTATCATGTAAATAAGGCATGTGCGATACGATATCACTCATACATAAATATTCTGCGTCATTTCATAAGATTATAACGTACACAAATCATAATAATCGTTACATATGAAAGCGTATGATAAAAGAGGAAGAAAACGCTACAAGGGGTCCCCAGCCGGGTGGGTGACCGGCGGCCGGCCCACCGGCTGGGCGATAAAGCCAGTTGAGAAATTCACAAGGATGTTACGAGGGTTCCTATCCGTTTGGGTGACCGACGGCTAGCCCACCTGCTGGGCACCAAGGTAACTTCAAGAAAACTCAACAAAGCATCTAAGGGACCTCCCAGCCGGTCGACCCACCGCCGGTTGGTTGGTCGGCTGGTACACAACGACTCGAAGATGCAACACCCAAAAATCGTCTTAAGGCATACAAACTCAAACCCCTTTGCAATATCGACTCAAACCCGTTAACATACATTATTCCAAACATCATGTAAGTAATTAATCATCCAACATAATTATTAAAGAGGAAATTTAAACCAACATTAGTGACTTTAACCCATGTTTACATAACAATACATAAAAAACACATAAATGCGATATCGAGTAACCCGTCTACATTATCTTATTCTCTTCTACTCTTCAAGGTCTTCTTCCACGAGAAAATAGTCTATATCCGGGTCCTCTACGTCTCCATCTACAAATATCATACAAAAAGATGAGAATTTGCTCAACCTTAGAGAAAGACGGACGATTTGAATAAGAGAGAAAGTTGACAACTTTCTTACCTAGATAGATAGAGAATAAGAAGAGGAGAAGAATGGTCTATAAATTAGAAGCATTGGTTGAAAGATGGGGAAGTTATGAAGATTTGAAGATTTGAGGAATATGGATATTTAATGGAGGTTTAGGGTTGATGAAGGAGATGGAATGTTTGTTGAAAATTTGAAGGAAGAAGGAGATAGAATATGGGTTTGTTTTATGGAAATGAATAATAAAAGGCCCAATACTCAAGTTGTGGTTTAACCCACTTGGATTTTCGAGTAGAGTCCGATTATGGACTCAAAACGGACAGAAACGACACGAATTCTACCCATTATGCTAAAATCCTATATAAGTCTAAAATTAAACCTAACTAATAATATTAATAATAATCAAATATTAGGTCTAACCGGTTAAAAACGACATTTCGCAAATTCGTGGGTCTTACAACGATGGTAAGGAGGCAATGTTGTCTACTGACGACGGTCAACTGGAGTATTTATTTGATGAAATTCGAGATTGTGATCCGAATATGACGGGAATTATGTATGATACTCTTTACTCCCAGCTACATCTTTATGAGGAGGATGTAAATGAGCCAACGATGATTGACAACCCTAGAGGATGTGGGAAATATCGGTATATTTCATACATAAAATTTAAGGATTATAACGAAATTATAATATATGAAATACGAGTCATAAACGAAAAGCATAAAGATTAAAATCAACCTTTGGTCCTAGCAATATGGCCTAAGAACAAATATCGAAATCGATATTCTCCTAATTGTTGCACCCAAGATGCTCTGAGATATGCCTTTTCTAGTGCTAGAATGAATACAAAAATTACTGATGATTTTTGTGTCAAGTTATGAATGATGAATCATGTAGAGAAGAAGAGTTTATATAAGACTCTCCTCCTCCTCTTTTGGCCGTGCAAGTAGAGGTCTAGTAGAGGGAGGAGTCTCCCTCTTTTTTCTTCTACTTGTTTTAGGAAGTATAGTGAAGATAGGAGTCTTCCTTCTTTTATTTATTTAATGTATAATATGTGTATGTATTATTATAATATATACGTCAATTATAAACATCGTATATTTATAATTTGCTAATTAAATATAACAGTTTATATTTAATTACGAATTAACATTTTAATTCGTTTAAGCTTACATTATTTAATCGTATTAAATAATTACATTATATACATTAATTAGATATAACAGTTTATATTCAATTACGAATTAACATTTAATTCGTCTCAGCCATGATTATTTAATCGTATTAAATAATCGTATCATCATTACATTGACTAACCTTTTAGTCATATACATCGACTAACATTTTAGTCATATAAGGCATCAATATGATCATATTTTTCATATAATCATATCTCTCAAACACATCCTTTAGGTGTGACTTTTAGGGACCAGTTGATCACCGCCATTTAAAATGACAATAACGTCAAACTTCTAGCAAGCCAACCGTCATCGATAAACGTTAATCAACTGATAAGAATACTAAGTATACCCTGTGAACCTGTAAGAGATTTATACACGTTATCACACTAACTGTGGAGGACACTAGCTCCAACAATCTCCCACTTGTCCTTACAAGTGTATGTGCGATAACCGATTCTCATATCCAAACACTTCTCCCACTCAATGTAAAACAATTTGCAAAGTCCGTATTCACAAAGGTCGTATTTTACAAGTGATCTATATCAAGAGTGGTTTTCCCGACTAGAGAGTAACCTAACTGATAAACGAATCATTATTCGAGCATGGCCATGCATTTCAGTTACAACTCCTCGAGTGGCCCTGAGAAATAACAAAAGCTGATAAAGGTTGGATATTTTCTTCAACTCGAATCCTGCAGATACAAGCACAGTATGAAATGACCCAGTAAAAATCTGTTTAGCCTCCTGTTATGGTTGACCATGAGAAAGAAACTAAAGTCACCCAAAAACTGCCTTAATCTCAAGAGACAGTCGATAGTCAAAAGAATCGACTCTAGGAACACTATGGACGTCCAATCCACGACCTGGCACCGAATGTTCTTAAACATTTAGGACTCCATAACGTTGTCACGATGTCCTACGAGGTATCTTTATAACTCGTATCTGTGATCGATCAGTCAACCGTTTGACTTATGGCTCGTTGAACCCACCATCAATAAACTTTACAATATAACTGCCAGAGTTATCAACTCATATGGCGATTACGGACCAAAACAAATATAATATAATTCAGTTCACGTTGTGGCGTTCAATATTGTCGTACAATCCACATGAAAAACAAAATATGAATCAATACGATGATGTTATAAATAGTAATGAAAAAGAGACATTTATCTAACCCATATAAACAGCTACTACAACTCAGGAACACGTTTAATTCCCATGGAAATAACGTGCCCTTCATGCTTATCATATTTTAACGGTTTAGTGAGAGGGTCCGCGATGTTGTCATCCGAAGCAATCTTGTCTATCACTATCTCCTTTTGCTCCACGTAATCTCGGATCATGTGAGCCTTCCGAAGTACATGTCTATACTTGTTGCTAGACTTAGGCTCCTTAGCTTGGAAGATGGCACCTCTATTATCACAATAGATGGTGATTGGGTCATTCGAACTAGGAACTACGGTTAGTCCTTGTAAAAACTGACGCATCCATATAGCTTCCTTTGCAGCTTCCGAAGCGGCATAGTACTCGGACTCAGTTGTAGAATCTGCTATAACACTTTGTTTGGAACTTTTCCAACTGACCGCAGCGCCATTAAGAGTAAAGACGAATCCAGACTGAGATTTCGAGTCATCTCGATCCGTTTGGAAGCTAGCATCCGCGTAACCGATTGCGCATAGCTTAGTATCTCCTCCATAAGTCAGTACCCAATCCTTAGTCCTTCGTAAGTACTTAGGGATGTTTTTAACAGCCATCCAGTGTGTTTCACCTGGATTGCCTTGGTACCGACTCGTCATACTCAATGCATATGCCACGTCTGGACGTGTGCATATCATGGCATACATGATCGATCCTATGGCTGATGCATAAGGAACACGACTTATGCGCTCGACCTCTTCCGATGTCTTGGGTGCCTGAGTTTTACTCAAATGCATCCCAGAAATCATGGGAAGGTACCCCTTCTTGGAGTTGGTCATGCTGAACCTTTCAAGAATCTTATCTATATAAGACTCCTGACTAAGTGATAACATCCGAGAATCTTTTATCACCTGGTCGAAACGATGATTCCAACTCCGAGAAGCTTGCTTAAGTCCATAAATGGAACGCTTAAGCCTGAACAATTTCTTAGGATTTTTAGGATCAATGAAACCTTCGGGTTGTACCATGTACAATTTCTCCTCCAAATAACCGTTTAAGAAGGCGATTTTCATATCCATCTGCCAAGTTTCATAGTCATGAAAATCTGCAATCGCTAAGATTATCTGAATGGAACGCAGCATAACTACGGGTGCAAAAAATTCATCATAATGCAATTGATGTGGTCGTTATACACCAAAAATAAAACCTAAGTCTACTAACTAAGAAGATAGCAGAAGTAGGGTCGATCTCCACAGGGAGGAAACTAATTAACTTAAATCTAAATCTGCAGGTAACAATCTGGGGGGTTTTGAAATGGTTTTAACTAAACTAAATAAGATTAAAGGAAGAGAAATAAAGATAGAAATAAGTATGAAATAAATCAGATAAGAGAGAAATATGCTAGGATTCGGTCCACTGCAATATTGGCATCTATGGGTCAACTAAGTCAGACAATCTATCAATGAGAAGGGCAATGGTTTTCTCCTCTCGGTCTCAAACCACCCTAGGGATTTTCCTAATTAACTTTCGTCCTCTTAGGAGTCACCTATCAATACTAAGCAAGCATTCCCTTCCAATCTTTCGATCCAGGTCGGGGTTAACTACCTAGCCTAGTCTCCTGCGTGCACTCATTCGACTAAACCTCAATTAAATTGCTTAGACTGATTCTCATATTCAAGACTAACTAAAATAATCTATCCTAACATGCCTCTACTACAGTTTCCCTCATCCCAACATACAAGAGAATTAGCTACTCATGTTATTAACGATGCTAACAATAAAAACGATTGAACATATGACGATAGACATAATAAAATCGCAATTAACAAGCACGAACAATAACAACGCAGCAATTAAGAAGAGTAACCAATAATTAAGACTAAAACGAAGGTAAGAGTAGAAGAGAGAAAGTAGTTTACAATCTTAGCAATCCGGCGTAAAGAACAAATCCACGTCGAATAACCCGAATGAAAACCAAAGATTAAAAGTTCAGAAACTAATGGAAAGATTAATGTCTGCTAATTACTGAATGATAATAACTGTATAATAAAAACTGAAATTAATAAGAGTCATATATAAAGCCTAACACGACTCTAACCCTAATTAAGCTACGGACTTAAAGCCCGCGATAGGATCCACTCGATCGAGGGAAATTACCCTTTGATCGAGGCTTTTATTCATAGAAATCAGTCGATCGAGTAGCCAATCTACTCGATCGAGCAACTGGTCTACAGCTCCTACTCGATCGAGCAAAGATGTAGCTCGATCGAGGTCTTATGGCTTCAACTCACCTCGATCGACCAAATGCATAGTCGATCGAGGTCTTATGGCATAGTACATAGTGTGAGTCATGACTTTGGGCTTGATAATGAATGGTTTCACGCTTCCCCATGCAAGAGTTCCTGTTCCGTTCCTTCCATTCTCCTAAATGCATGCAAAGTGGACTGTTTCGGCTCGGTTTCTGCTACTATGCAACTTGTACCTACAAAATAGTAATGAAAGTACAAAGTAGCCAAATAGGGCATATGGTGATATAATATCACCTAAATGACATAGAAATGCGTGCATAAATGGACTAAAAAGTCTATATAAAATACACGCATCAAACTTCCCCAAACCAAACCTTTGCTTGTCCTCAAGCAAACTAAATGCAGCTATATGGAACTAAATAAACCTAGGGGAATGGAGTAAATCTCAGAGCTAACTACAAGTCAATACTAAACAGTTTAATGCACTCATTCAATCGCTACAAAGCTTAATACGAAAGCGAACGAATTTATACAATCTTGGAAATAAATTAGACTTTCGACCTTGCAAGACTCAACCAAATTCGGACTCTCACGGGTCACTCTTCTTTCAACAAGAAAATGGTAAGTAAATATGTATAAGAAAGAGAGAAGAAAATATAGTCACTCACCTAGACTACGACCGACACAACATGCATTGCTAACTAATATGAAAGATGATTCAAGCACCGTACACACGCATACCACCGTTCAAGGACTATCATGTGCCGAACATTTGCAAAAGTATGGATATGTGAGGCTAATTGGTAAGAAGGGGCAAAACAATTAATGGAAATGTAAGGGTAATAGCCAAGCTAGTTCCTAACAAGACCGTAATAGAACTCGTTCCATCTTCCAACAATCAAAAATTAAGCTCGATGCCTTACCAAATCTAGGCATAAACAACACAAATCCCAAATAACACCTCAACAAAATAATGATACGCATAGGAGGTGTAGATAACAGAAACTTCAGCCAATTATTTTTTTCTCATTATTATTTTTCATTTTTTTCTTTTCATTTTCTTTTTTTTGACTGTCTGAGGAAAACCACTCGATTGAGTAGAATGAGTCACTCGATCGAGGCACAAAAACACAAAATCTGCTCGATCGAGCTGATAACTACTCGATCGAGGCACTAACAACACTTCTCTTCTTTTTCTCGCAAATACCCACTCCAATCAATGAAAATGAGCCAAAACTGACACAACGGTAGAATATACCTCGACTACTAAACTAGCTTGACAAAGGTAGGCTTAGTTTAGAATGTAGTTAAGGGCAACAGGCAGATATGGCTTTATGTGGAGTTAATGGGGTAAAATGAGGAAAAGGGAGATGCAAATATTCTCAAAACACGTGATACCGACCACAAACCCAATGCGTGCAGGTAATAAGAAATCAAAGTTCATATACAAGCAAATGACACGAGGTGTGGGGAGTAACTACTCTCATTCCTAGATGAACTGGTCATGGATGTCACCAGTTATAGGCTATAAAACTCAGAATATATAAGTAGTTTGCCAAAATGTTGAGTCAAGTCTACTAGTCAAATTTAAATTCCAAGACAAAATTCAATAGTTCACTATTTCGATTTTACTAAATAAGTCAAGAAAGGTGCAAAGAATAGCTTAAAATAGACTTGTAGTGCAATTTCATCATGAACAAGACTCCAATCCGACTCAACTAAATGCAAAAATAAACGTGATATTTTTGATTTTTTCAAATTTTTTCCAATTAACATGAATTGTAAACGTGAATGCAATACAAATGCAAATGCAGACGCAAAAGGATGTAAAACACTTCCCCAAACCAAAACAGACAATGTCCTCATTGGCTATAGCACAACAGCATATAAGGGAAAGGGAAAAAGCAACCTAATACATGTTCCTAATGAATGAAAAACATACAAAGAATGGAAAAAATAAACAAAAGGAACAGAAAAACTCACAAAGCTTCCCCAAACCAGCATCAAACTGGGGAGCTAACATCACCTACTCCCATCCGTCTCCTCTGTCTCCTCTACCCTGTACGTCGGGTCCCTCTCCTCCTCCTGAGCTAGCCTCCTAGCTGCCAACTCCGTACGCTCCCTCATGGCCCTCTGTGCCGGCGTCTCATCTTCTTCCTCTCCAGAAGAAGAGGAAGAAGAAGATGGTGAAGGATACCCACCCTCTGGGTATCTGTAGAATGAGGGGTGAGGCCATCCAGCTGGAATAGAACGCCCTCTGCGGATATGGTCCTCATAGATAGGGAAAAAGGCCAAGGCCTGATCCCGTCGCATCAGTGCTATATCCCTGCGCATCTCAAGTAGCAAAGCATCACGACGCCCTTGGTCCATGACCTCAGGCGCCTCAAACAGGGGAGGACAAACAAAATTAGCCGGAAAAACCGACTCAGGAGGTGGAGTGGTGACAGGTGGGGGTGTGACAGTGGTCGACCCCACCTGTTGAGAACCCGACGGCTCTCCAACTTCCCCCTGTGGGGAAGCTCTCTTCCTCTTCTTAGTGGAAGAGGAAGGTGTAGTGGTGAAAGGTAGATGGTAAACAGGGGGAGGGGGTTTCACCCCTCGCACAGTAGTGAGAGGTGAAAGAGAAGGCAATGTAGGGCAAGGTAAGACAACAGATGTGGAACCACATATCTTCCACACCCGACGCTCAGAGCCCGTAATCCAAGTAAACCCAATCATGACAGGTATATCTAAATCGACCCCTGGTCCTAAGCGCTGGTGAGTCCTAGGGAAGTCTGAATAAAGGTGGCGGCCTATCCTACTGACCAGACCGCCACAGACTACGGCGCTAGACACCCTAGACTCTAACTTCTTCCAATGAAGAGCCACTAAGTAAGCGATGTTCAAGACAAACGGGGTACCGCTATCAATGTTCAGGTACCCCGCCAAGATGGCTAACTCAGTGTTGTTAATGTTGTTGGGTTCTGGCCTAGCAAAAATCGACTCTCCTAAAAGTCGCAGAAAATAGCGCAGTGCAGGGTGGTGAACGTGGGCCACCCTACGAGTGCCGTAGGGTGTGTGAGAGAGGGCGGTCCAGACCTGGGTCAACAGCTTCCTAGGAGCTGCTAAAAGACCGTCACTCGAGAGACCCAAAACCTCCTCAAACCTAGCTAAGGTCCACGAATGCGACTCGTTAAAGAGTCAGAAATGAATGCAAGCGCTAGTCGGTGAGGTAACATACATATCGGACTCAAAAGTATAAGAACTAAAAAATTCGAGCGTAGGTACTCGATATGTATATTCCCTCATCGAGGCCAAACCCGACATCCCCGTCCCGTTAAGTAACAAACAAACATCAGTGAATAAACCTAGCTCCTCTAGGTCAGGACGGTGCAAAAAACGACTTAAATGGATGGGGGAGTCAAGTAAATAAGATAACCATTTCCGGTGAATACTAGAAACGAATTGTACCTCCCTCATCCTTTGTAGTGGCTCAAGGGACTCCACGATAGGTGGCTGACTAGCAGCTTTAAGAGCTTTCGGTGGCGCCACTCCTCGAGTACTAGCTAGCTTCTGCGCGGCTAGCTGGCTGGTGGTCAACGCCTTCTTACTAGGTGCAATTGATGAACTGGAAGGCGGAGCGACCTCAGCAATGGTCGCTGGAACAACGGTCTCAGCAGTGACCGTTACAGGAGTCGGAGCATCAGTGTGCTCCGTGGAGACTGTCTGAGCAGCAGTCTCGGTAACCGTGACAACACTTTCAGTCACAACAGCAGCGACAGTCTCGGCAGTAGCGGAAATCACTGTAGTTGTCGGCTCAGCGACAACCTCGGGAACCGTGGACTTACTTGGGACTGAACTTGATGCCATAGCTACAAGGAAATCAACAAGAACCAATCAATAACATCTAATTTGCTAGACTAATCCTATAATCAATATCTAACCCTAATTGAATCGGGAAAGGGGAAGGACTATGAATTAACTAGTAAAATAAGAGGGAAAAGCTTACTTGTTGATGATTACCCGAACAAATAGCAATTAATCAATAAATTCGAAGAATCGAATTAGCAAACCCTAGTTCACAAAATCTCCAAATAACCGAAATTAAAGGGGAAAGGGAGAGGGCTTTTCAATCAATTGCAAAAGTAAAGAGTTGGGGTAAATGTAATTGGTAATTAATTGGGGATTTTCACAAATTGCAGGAAGGAATTTGCAGAAAAGAAATCAAAAGATGAAGAACAAAATAGAAAGGGGATCGAGGAAAAAGAAAGAGGATCGAGGACTGCCCTTTTATAGGTAAGTTGCTTCGGTCGATCGAGTATAAATTCTACTCGATCGAGGATTTCTGGCATGCTGTTCTGCTCGATCGAGTAGATCTGAGTTACTCGATCGAGTAGACGTCTTTTGATGGTCCTCATTTTTTCTCGATCGAATGGAATTCTCCTCGATTGATTCGAGTTATACTCGATCGAGCTCTCTTTTTGTCGCCCACGTCACTCGATCGAATCACAATGTACTCGATCGAATGATTTTCCTCTATGCATAGCCTTCGAGTTTCAGCAATTTGACTTCCGCTTCTATTTCCTGCAAAAAAATGATACAGAACAATACCCAAAAAATACCAAAAATCGTCTAACAGGAAAAATAAATTGTTCATCTAAACTACGGATTATAATCTAACGTCTCATCTAAGTAAATGGTCTAATTGTCTAATTGTCTAACGAAAACGCAATAAATGTTATTTACAATTTGCACGGGGTTGCAAACCCGGCTACCAACCAAATAGTTTCATAACAAGGCCACCGTTAGGCCTTTGACTTGCGGAATTACCCTCAGCTGCGGTAATTTCCCTCTTCTTCCTCCACACGTACGCTGCTTTCTTGGAGTCTAGCTCCATCTCTGAATCACTCGAGTACATGCGAGCTCCTTTGTCCTTCTTGGACTTCTTCTTGGTATCGTCACGCGAACCTGGCTCTCCCTTTTCCAGCTCCAATGCTGCCGCTCTATGATCTGTAAGGCAACATACAAAAGCACGTTCCTCCAATTCGCTCCCAAGATGGGGCGGAGGTGTTACGGAAGCAATGAGAATATCACAAACTGGAGTTATAGGCTCGATAGGAACCGAAGCTTTGTCATGCGTGAATAAATCAGGTGTGATATCAGCTAGGGGAAGTGCGTGACATGGTGAAACAAGCATAGGACCCTTACTAGCATGAGACTGCGTGAAAACTAGGTTCTCCCCACCTATTTGAAAAGTCAGAGTCCGTAACCCAACATCAATAACCGCTTACGCAGTATGCAAGAACAGTCTTCCCAAAATGATGGGAGTGTGAGAATCCTCAGGTATATCCAAAACTATGAAATCGACCGGGATAAAGAATCTTCCTATTTGCACTGGAACATCCTCTATGATTCCTAAGGGTCGAGACAAGGTCCTATCTGCCATCTGTATTGTCATGTTGGTACACTGAAGCTTGGTAAAGCCTAACCGTTTGGCTAAAGACAAAGGCAAGACGCTAATACTAGCTCCTAGGTCACATAACGCGTTATCTATAAGATAGGTACCTATATGACATGGTATGGAAAAACTACCTGGGTCGGACAGTTTAGGTGTGCATTTATGTTGGAGGAACGCAAAGCATTCCTCAGTTAAAGCTACAGTCTCTATAGTGTCTACGGACCTCTTACGTAAAAGAATTTCACGCATAAATTTTAAGTAGGAGGGTACCTTTAATAGGAGATCCGCAAGAGGAACATTCACTTTGAGATCACGTACAATGTTAGCGAACCGAACAAATTCCTTCTCGTCCTTAGCCTTCTTCAACCGACCAGGAAACGGAACTGGAATGTCAGGCGATCCACGTTGCATATCCTTGACAATTGCGTTGTTGATCATCCGCTTGCTTAACCCCTTCGAACGAGCTTCTCGCTCATTAAAACCCATCGATCGAGTATCTAGGTCACTCGATCGAAGATTATCAGAACATAAAGTGCTCGTTCGAGCAGTATCATCATTCAAATTATTCAATCAAGCAACTGGATTCTCTCGATCGACCACTTGTCTATCAGAATCACTCGATCGACCATCAACAACCTCTCGATCGAGTAACAAACTTTCATAATCACTCGATCGACTAACACACATCTCTCGATCGAGTAGTTTCTCCTTCAATTCATTCGATCGACTAACAATAACCTCTCGATCGATGACATTATCAGCTACAGCCTTCGCAACTTTGGGATGCGCATCAGAAATATCAGCAACTGTACCAGTAGGACTGTCATAAGCGAGACCGCTTCTCAGAGTAATCATATTCAGTGTCTCCTTGTTCTTATCAGTCTGAGACGGTAACTGCCCAGGTTGCCTAGTAGATCGAGCTCCCGCCAATTGAGCAATCTGCGACTCCAAAAGCTTGATAGTAGCATTTGTTGCTTAGTCAGATTTACTCATTTGGATAGCTAAAGCTTGGATCATAGACTTTAACTCCCCGACTTCTGAAATTCCTCCAGATGAGGAACTAGCTTGCTGTGAAGACTGGATTTTCTGAAATCCTTGCTTGTGCGGCGGTTGATACGTCGGCTACGGTGGTGGAGGAGTAGGATTCAGGACATTCTGGCTTGTCCATCTC
Source organism: Heliosperma pusillum (assembly GCA_022085475.1). Classification (NCBI taxonomy): domain Eukaryota; kingdom Viridiplantae; phylum Streptophyta; class Magnoliopsida; order Caryophyllales; family Caryophyllaceae; genus Heliosperma; species Heliosperma pusillum. Next base: position 33,318 of record JAIUZE010070882.1, on the reverse strand, counting down.
AAATTGGGATGGATGTTCCCTTGATTGTAGTACCCACCTCCTTGACGGTATTGCTGAAAGGAAAAGACTTGCTCCTTTTCAGCAAAACAATCTATAGCCGTGTGACCAGTTTCGCCACACCTCTCGCAAGTAATCACATCATCCCGCTGCAGCAAATGAACCGTCTGCTGGTTATCTTCAGCTTTCTTCTCCCATTGGTCAAGTCTGGCATTTAGTTTATCAAATTTTGCATCCAGACCTTCAGAATCAATACTAGCTATTGTCCGTGTACCACTTCGCGGATTACCATATTCAGCACAATGGGTTGCCATCTCCTCTATCAGTTTCCAACCCTTATCATCATCTATTTCCTTCTGGAACCTCCCGTTTGACGCGGCATCTAGAATGGCTCGATGATCATCATATAACCCGTTGTAGAACTGGTTACACAGAAACCACTGTTCGAACCCATGGTGAGGAACAGACCTCACTAGCGTCTTGAATCGATCTCAAGACTCATAGAGATTTTCATGAACCGTTTGCTTGAAATTAGTAATCTGACCCCTCAAAGCATTCGTCCTCTGTGGTGGAAAATACTTCTTGTAGAAAGCCAGTGCGAGTGTGGTCCAATCGGTAATACCCAATTCTTCTCGATTCAAGTTCTTCAACCAGTCTTTGGCATTATCAGTAAGGGAAAAAGGAAACAAGAACTCCTTGATCTTGTCAGCTGTCACCCCTTTAGAAACCGGAATAGAAGAACAGTAGTCAGCAAAGGTCTCCATATGCTTCCTCGGATCCTCCCCAGCTACACCCCTATACTTATCCTGCTGGACAAGCTTGATATAAGACGGACGAAGATCAAAAGAAGTTCCATCTTCGTCACTTGTAAGTTTGAATCCTTGAGGTATACATGCAGCTGTGGGCTCAGAGTGACTACCAATATTAGGCATCTTTGCTGGAATGGTAGTCTCAACAGTTGAATCTTCCTCGAAAATGAAACTGTCGAAGACGGATTCAGAAGTACTCAAGTCTTCCTCCTGAATAGTCTTATCTAGCCCTCTCTTCCTGCGTAGGAAGGTTCTTTCAGGCTCCGGATCAGCTTCCACTAATTCGAGCCTTTGGGACCTGCTCATACACAACTATAAAGAGAAAGATAAGAACAGTCTTAAGGAATTAGAAATTCCTTAAGACGAGACAGAAATAAATAAACAGAAAATTAAATTGCCTCCCCGGCAACGGCGCCAAAATTTGATGTGGTCGTTATACACCAAAAATAAAACATAAGTCTACTAACTAAGAAGATAGCGGAAGTAGGGTCGATCTTCACACGGAGGAAACTAATTAACTGAAATCTAAATCTGCAGGTAACAATCTGGGGGGTTTTGAAATGGTTTTAACTAAACTAAATAAGATTAAAGGAAGAGAAATAAAGATAGAAATAAGTATGAAATAAATCAGATAAGAGAGAAATATGCTAGGATTCGGTCCACTGCAGTATCGGCATCTATGGGTCAACTAAGTCAGTCAATCTATCAATGAGAAGGGCAATGGTTTTCTCCTCTCGGTCTCAAACCACCCTAGGGATTTTCCTAATTAACTCTCGTCCTCTTAGGAGTCACCTATCAATTCTAAGCAAGCCTTCCCTTCCAATCTCTCGATCCAGGTCGGGGTTAACTACCTAGCCTAGTCTCTTGCGTGCACTCATTCGACTAAACCTCAATTAAATTGCTTAGACTGATTCTCATATTCAAGACTAACTAAAATAATCTATCCTAACATGCCTCTACTACAGTTTCCCTCATCCCAACATACAAGAGAATTAGCTACTCATGTTATTAACGATGCTAACAATAAAAACGATTGAACATATGACGATAAACATAATAAAATCGCAATTAACAAGCACAAACAATAACAACGCAGCAATTAAGAAGAGTAACCAATAATTAAGACTAAAACGAAGGTAAGAGTAGAAGAGAGAAAGTAGTTTACAATCTTAGCAATCCGGCGTAAAGAACAAATCCACGTCGAATAACCCGAATGAAAACCAAAGATTAAAAGTTCAGAAACTAATGGAAAGATTAATGTCTGCTAATTACTGAATGATAATAACTGTATAATAAAAACGGAAATTAATAAGAGTCATATATAAAGCCTAACACGACTCTAACCCTAATTAAGCTACGTACTTAAAGCCCGCGATAGGATCCACTCGATCGAGGGAAATTACCCTTCGATCGAGGCTTTTATTCATAGAAATCAGTCGATCGAGTAGCCAATCTACTCGATCGAGCAACTGGTCTACAGTACCTACTCGATCGAGCAAAGATGTAGCTCGATCGAGGTCTTCTGGCTTTAACTCACCTCGATCGACCATATGCATAGTCGATCAAGGTCTTATAGCATAGTACATAGTGTGAGTCATGACTTTGGGCTTGATAATGAATGGTTTCACGCTTCCCCATGCAAGAGTTCATGTTCCGTTCCTTCCATTCTCCTAAATGCATGCAAAGTGGACTGTTTCGGCTCGGTTTCTGCTACTATGCAGCTTGTACCTACAAAATAGTAATAAAAGTACAAAGTAGCCAAATAGGGGCATATGGTGATATAATATCACCTAAATGACATAGAAATGTGTGCATAAATGGACTAAAAAGTCTATATAAAATACACGCATCAGCAATCCTTGCACTTGAGTGAAACCTTTTGCCACTAGTCGTGCCTTATAGGTGTCTGGTTGTCCTTCAACATAATGCTTTATCTTATAAAGCCATTTGCACTGAAAAGGTCGTTCCTTATCAGGCAAATAAACCAGATCCCATACGTCATTCTCATACATGGAGTCCATCTCGGATTGCATGGCTTCAAGCCATATCTTAGAGTCGGAACAAGTCATGGCACCTTTATAGGTAGCGGGTTCGTCACTCTCTAGGAGCAAAATGTCATCTCTATCATTCTTCTCGACCATACCAATGTATCTGTCTGGATGAATAAAGACTCTACCCGACCTCCTAGGTTTGTGAGGAATATTAACCGTAGCAGAAGTTGAAGGAACATCTTCCTCCATTGGTTGCTCGGTTGTTGGTTCTTGAATCTCCGACAGATCGAAGGTTCTATTACTTAACTTGTTCTCGAGAAACTCTTTCTCTAAGAACTTCGCACTAGCCGCAACAAAAACTCGATGTTCGGTAGGCGAATAGAAGTAATGACCAAACATTCCTTTTGGATAACCAATAAAGTATGTCTTGACCGATTGCGGGCCGAGCTTATCCTCGTGTCTCCACTTGACATAAGCCTCGCAGCCCCAAACCCGAATAAAGGACAAGTTAGGGACCGTTCCCTTCCATATCTCATATGGAGTCTTGTCTACAGCTTTAGACGGACTTCGGTTAAGTATAAGAGCAGCTGACAAAAGAGCAAAACCCCATAGTGAATCAGGTACTACCGTGTGACTCATCATGGATCGAACCATATCAAGTAATGTTCGATTTCTCCGTTCGGACACACCATTTAATTGAGGTGTTCCAGGTGGAGTTAACTGTAATACTATGCCACAGTCTTTAAGGTGTTGATCAAACTCATTTGAAAGATATTCGCCACCACGATCTGATCGAAGTGCTTTAACCTTTCTTCCCAGTTGGTTCTCAACCTTATTCTGGAATTCCTTGAACTTTTCAAAGGACTCACTTTTATGCTTCATTAAGTAGACATATCCGTATCTACTCAAATCATCCGTGAAAGTGATAAAATATCTATAGCCGTCTCTTGCGTTGATTGACATAGGTCCACATACATCAGTATGTATGAGTCCTAGTAGGTCATTTGCACGCATTCCAACACCTTTGAAGGAAATTCGAGTCATTTTGCCGATAAGACATGATTCACACGTGCCAAATGATTTGTAATCAAATGGGGAGATAGTCTCATTCTCAATGAGTTTCTTTACACGTTTTTCATTTATGTGTCCCATACGACAATGCCATAGATAAGTTTGATCTTTGTCACCAACCTTAACTTTCTTATTATTCATATGTAATATGTCTGTTGTTTGATCTAAGATATAAATGCCATTCATGGAAACTCCTTTGCCATAAACCATTTCATTCAAAGAGAAAATACAGCTATTGTCTTTTATTGAATATGAAAAACCGTCTTTATCAAGCACGGAAACAGATATAATGTTCTTAGATAAACTGGGTACATAGTAACAGTTATATAAATACAACTCAAATCCACTCGGGAGTTGGATTACGTATGTTCCCATTGAGACTGCAGCAACTTTTGCTTCATTCCCGACTCGCAGGTCCACATCACCCTTTGCAAGAGGTGTGATGTTTTTTAGGCCCTGCAAATGATTACACAGATGAGAACCACAACCAGTATCAAGTACCCAAGTTCCGAAACTTGCATGGTTAATCTCAATCATATGAATATAAGATGACATACCAACAGGACTGACGCGGCCTGCCTTTATGTCCTTACGGTACACGGGACAGTTCCTCCTCCAATGCCCAGTCTAGTGGCAATGGTGGCACTCAATGTCATTGTCCTTGCTCTTTGCCTTGCCTTGTGAGCTACTAGTCTCACCAGACCCACTCTTACCCTTTCCTGATTTCTTAAACTTTGGTTTCCCTACATTTAGGTCGCCATGAGCCTTGCCCTTACCTTTGTTCTTGTTGGAAATCATGAGAACATCTTGCTTTATGCTCCCACTCAATTTCATATCTTTCTCGGTCTGTACGAGAAGTGAGTGTAGCTCATGAAGACTTTTCTTCATGTCATTCATGTAGTAATTTGCCCTGAAAAGGGCAAAACCATCATGAAGTGAATGAAGCACACGGTCTATGACTATGCTCTCACTGATTTTGCAATCAAATGCCTCCAGTTTCTCGACATTCTCAATCATATCAAGAATGTGTGGGCTAATCGGTTGGCCCTTCTGGAGTTTCGCCTCAAAGAAACGACATGTATGCTCATAAGTAACGATTCTAGGTGCTTTTGAGAATTCGTTAGTGAGCGTGGTGAAAATCTTATTTGCACCTTGGGCAATGAAGCGTCTTTGCAAATTGGTTTCCATTGCAAAGATGAGTACGTTCTTTATCGCACCCGCTTCCATAATGAAGTCACTATAAGCAAGTGACTCGTTAGCTCTCGCATTGGGGCCTGGGTTTGGCGGTATTGGCTCAGTCAAGTACTTGAGCTTGCCGTCAGCAATGGCTGCATTCCGTAATGCCGTCTCCCAGTCCGCAAAGTTGGACCCGTCATTCTTCAGTCGCGTGGAATGATTCATGTGGTCCATGAAAGTTTTAAGCTAGGACTCGCGTGCAAGTGTGGCACTTGGCATAGGGACATCATTATGGCCATCCATTTGTTATAGCAGTATTATTAATATAAAACGAATTCTACAATGCGAAAAAAGAAAAACCATAATAAACATACTCATCGATATGAATTAAGTCTAGTGCAATAGTTGTTTAATGCGAATACCCAAGCATTTATACAATTGACCTCCCTCAAGAACTATATAAATGATCACAAGACTCAATTATCTGTAAATTGATAAGCCAACCTCTTGGCTAATTCTACCTTTAGAATTCTTGGTCGATAAGATTTTATCTATAGTCCATCATAATCACGAGAAACTCTTCGGATTATAATGTTGAGGTAAAATAAGTCAACACATACTACTTACCCAACGTAGAAGGGGTCATATGGAGAGTAAGGTCATATATGCCTACCGACGAAGAAGGGATTCATAGTAGTTTGGCCTATAAAGACTAGTCTCAATTTTAGGTTTTAGAGGAAGATCCCATCAACTTTAATTTTAATTCATTTTAAGTGAACGAATATCTAGCATGCGAGAATGAATAAACTAAGATGATGACTTAAAATCTGTGTGACATCTTTATGTCTATGATAACTAACATCCAAACTATATGAGTCAATTTTCATGCATTTTAGTAGTAGGTGGTTTGGTTTAGGCGGAATATAATGCACTAACTATCATGTGATGATAAGCAACATGAACGAAAAATACGTAAAATTACAAAGTCCTAGTGTGGTCTATCTACCAAAATGAACAAAATACAACTTTGGAATCCATCCAATTGGACCTGAAAAGCTTGTCTTGATGTTCCATCTTGGTCCATGTAGCGGGAGTGAGCAATCCGATCTCCATCTTTAGTCTTCTTAAATTACATTTAATAAATTACAAAATATAAACCTATTTACATTCTAATTTAAAAAAAATATAATTACAAAGAAAACAAAAGGAGATTCGAGATCTCAAAATTACATCAAGATCATGTTTCCATCATTACGAAAACATAATCAACTAAGGCCACACTAGGTAATACAAATTACAACCAATTGCAAAAATACGTAAATAAACCATTCAACGAATCATTCAATAAAATAAAATGCATCAACAATAAATTAACCATTCAAGACATAATTCCTTAATTATGTAGAGTAATTTATCCAAACCACCTATTTTATAATGATCAAAATTATGTGACAATTCCTTAATTACTCACAATAATTCCAATCAAACATAATCCAATTTTAATTCATATTATTTTATAATATGAATCAATCCATCATTATTTTAAACCTTTTTAAAATAATTGGGTATCCAAAAATTGTGAACTTTTTCACAACAACAATTATACTTTATCAATATAATGCATAAAACAAAAATCGGCCAATAACAAAAAAAAAAAAAAAAAAAACCGATTTTTTTATTATTATTAACAGCAGCCACGACTGCTTTTTTATTTTTTATTATTTATTTAATTTTGATGTTGCTAATATTACAAGATCGGTACAATTATCAATATTTAATGTTTATTAAACATTGATTCAAACTAGATGATTCAATTTAACAAATTAAAATGAATATCTAAATCATGATTAAATCGATTATCTTAATATTTGACTAATCATAATTGATTTGAACATCATTATAATTAATGAATCATGATGCAAAACAACAATTTAACATCATGTTGAACCGAAAATATATAGCAAAACAAATGTTCATAAACATTCAAAAGCAATTTCCATTTACGTTTTAATTTAATCCTTATTAAATTAAAACGTCTACAAATTTATCATATTGTCATCTTAAAATATTAAAACAACAATATCAATAAATCAAAATGAAAAACAAGAATCAAAAGAAAAAGAAAAAAAAACAAAACAGCCGAGAAAAAAAAAATTCAGTCGAAAAAAAAAATAAAAAGCAGCCGAAAAAAAAAATTCAGCCGAAATAATAAAAAATTTTCTGAAAAATTTAATTTAATATATTTCATCATTTATGAAAAATCATATAAAATAATTTCGTATATTTCATACATAAAATTTAAGGATTATAACGAAATTATAATATATGAAATACGAGTCATAAACGAAAAGCATAAAGATTAGAATCAACCTTTGGTCCTAGCAATATGGCCTAAGAACAAATATCGAAATCGATATTCTCCTAATTGTTGAACCCAAGATGCTCTGAGATATGTCTTTTCTAGTGCAAGAAAGAATACAAAAATTACTGATGATTTTTTTGTCAAGTTATGAATGATGAATCATGTAGAGAAGAAGAGTTTATATAAGACTCTCATCCTCCTCTTTTGGCCGTGCAAGTAGAGGTCTAGTAGAGGGAGGAGTCTCCCTCTTTTTCTTCTACTTGTTTTAGGAAGTATAGTGAAGATAGGAGTCTTCCTTCTTTTATTTATTTAATGTATAATATGTGTATGTATTATTATAATATATACGTCAATTATAAACATCGTATATTTATAATTTGCTAATTAAATATAACAGTTTATATTTAATTACGAATTAACATATAATTCGTTTAAGCTTACATTATTTAATCGTATTAAACAATTACATTATATACATTAATTAGATATAACAATTTATATTCAATTACGAAATAACATTTAATTCGTCTCAGCCAGTATTATTTAATCGTATTAAATAATCGTATCATCATTACATTGACTAACCTTTTAGTCATATACATCGACTAACCTTTTAGTCATATAAGGCATCAATATGATCATATTTTTCATATAATCATATCTCTCAAACACATCCTTTAGGTGTGACTTTTAGGGACCAGTTGATCACTGCCATTAAAATGACAATAACGTTAAACTTCTAGCAAACCAACCGTTATCGATAAACGTTAATCAACTGATAAGAATACTAAGTATACCATGTGAACCTGTAAGAGATTTATACACGTTATCACACTAACTGTGGAGGACACTAGTCCAACAGAGGATGCCCAAAGAAGGAAACTCGTAGCGACCCATGTGTTGTTGAGAATGCACGGAGGCGGAAAGCAAAGGTAAATCAGCGTCTACTGTAGACCCCTCATCCATAGCTACCTCTAGTACTTCGTCTACTACCACCGGTACCATTTCGTCTCTTACTGGCATGTCCACTAGCACGGGAAATTTTTCCACGTCATTCCGCGCACCTCTAGTGGCAAACTATGTAATAGGTGATTAGAGGAGCTTCCATATGTCTGTTTTTTTTGCCACCGTGGTTTAAGGAGTACCTCGAAGCATGTTTTGATCCTCACGAAAATGGTCACTGCGTTTACGGAGTTATCTCACATGCTTTACGGGGGTGACCAAAATCACTTCACGATACCGATATCAAAGTTACTTATAACAATCCACAGCCCCAGCACGTATCGTGATGCTATTTATGGTACTGGAAAATACTGTAATACTCCGTATTCTGTTAATTTGGTACTCGGTCGAGTAGGGTACACTCGACCGAGTGGATGTATATGCTCGGTCGAGTAACTTTTAATTGGCCGAGTAGTCGAGTATGTCGCTTAGGCAGTTATCTGCCTAGGTAGCACTCTGCCGAGTATGGTGAGTACTTGACTGAGTGCGGTGTACTCGACCGAGTGTCTTTTGTACTCGACCGAGTATACCAGACTGACAGGTTTTTCGAGCGGTTTTGGATTAAGATGATTAAGAGAATATAAGAAGTTAACTTGGGACTCAGGCCATTTAATAAGCAGTCTTTCTCGGGGCATCATCTCCTCGACCTTGGGCTTTCACCTAAAATATCCAACCACATATATATATATATATATATATATATATATATATATATATATATATGAAGTCATTTAGCAATAAAAACACTAACCAAGTAACCAAATTTCAAAAGTAGTAGATTTATATCAATTAGCTCAAATAATAATATAAAGAACATTAATATATATAAATAAGGGGTATAATATGAGTAAATATCGTCTTATCAACCACACTTTGTGGGCAATGTGACCCCCAAATCTACGAATCATGTGGGGGAACCAATGTCCCACCAGGGACACGATCAAAAATCATCCAAGAGTTGTCCTTACTTGACTTTTTTTTCTTCGGGGCCACGACACTACTAGAACTCCCTTCCAACGCCCTCTGCCAATGCCCCCTTCTACGTCCTTCTAATCTTCAAGCAGGAGCCAGAAGAACTATGGGACCCTAATCGCTCAACCTCCTCTACCTACTCACTAGCTCGTTCAAAACCCGCATCACCAAGTCGCTCAACCTCCGCAAAGTCGTCATCATTCCATGAATGAGTACTACCCTTTCCAACTAACGACGCTACCTCACTCTGAATCTGGGTCGTCTTCTGACTTCGTGCTGATGCGGTTACTTCTCGGTTATGAACTCGACTAAAAAGCCCCTTGCCTTGAACGTCCATCTACTCATAAAATAAAATATAAGATAATTAGTTAAACAAATATAAAATAAAGTAAAGTTAACAAAATAATGGAAATTACATATATTAACTATTTGTGATGATATTTAATTAAATTTTTTAAAATTAAATTTAATGATTTATATTCCGTATATTTAACTATTAGTCATGTAAATTACGGTTAATTAATAATATTTAATTGATATTTTCTAAAGACGTAAAGTTTTTTTTTAGATAATTCCCATGGTACCCTTGTGGTTTGAGCTTTTTCACGTGGTACCCAAGTTTTTAAGAATGTGATCATGGTTTCCCTCAACTATCAAAATTGTGCACCACCTACCCTTAGGCCTTATCACCGTCAAATAATGTTAACGACAACCAATTGAATGAATTTTAACTTTTTGGAGGGAAAATTAGTTGGAGTAACTAAATTTTGATGTTGTCCAATTAACTTTTAACTTACACCAAATATCCCTGAGGTTTGAGAATATGCACAATATACCTCTGGTTCATGTAACAACTACATCAAAGTATCAGTTGGACTGACTTATTGTATTTAAAGGGAGTTTGTTATTGTTGTTTAATTGAGAGCACAACCCATTGACAACACTACTAATTCAATTGAGAGAACAAACCATTGACAACTAGGGGTGGGCAAAATCCGGTCCGAACCGGAAAAATGGACCGGTCCGAACCGGAATCGACTGGACCGGAACCGGAAAAAAAATTCCGGTCCAGTCTCTGGTACATCATTTTTTAAGATTCCAGTTTCCGGTCCGGTCCGGTCTCGAACCGGTATTTTCCGGTCCAGACCGGATTGGACCGGAAAGACCGGAATTATTATTATTTGATTTTTTTCCTATAAATTTTATTTTATTCCGGTCTAACCGGTCCAATCCGGTCCACTGGACCGGAATTTTTGGACCGGAATTAGAAAAAAGTGGGCATGTAGTCTAAATTCCGGTCCAACCGGTCCGGTCCGGTCTTGGACCGGAATTGTTCCGGTCCGGTCCCGGACCGGAATTTTTGTAATCCGGTCCGGTCCCGGTCCCGATTTTTTTATCAATTCCGGTTCCGGTTCCGGTCCGGTTTTGGACCGATGCCCACCCCTATTGACAACAATACTACAAACACATTCATATTAGAATGACATCATCTAATTCTAGATCAAATTCAAAATGGGCGAAATTAGATAATAAAAATTGCTTTAAATGCAAACAAAAAGTTTCACCATAAGGTCATTTGGACCTATGACAACAAACCTTCAATGTACTATATATAACTGTGATGAATGTGAATGCTTTCAATGGTGCAAACAGAGAAATAAAGTCATCGGAAAGTTTAATGGATATGAATCTCAACAAGTTCATATAGTCATACAAGAGTTGAAGGAACAAAAATATAGTGTTTATGACTTAAAAAGAGAAGTTATAGATTTATTTAAGATGTTTTAATTTTGTTTGAAAACATTCATAATAATATATAAGTTTCTAGTCTATATTATAACGAAGTAAGTGTACTAGCATTGTGATATCAAAAATCAAGAATTGTGCAAACTTAAAACTACTTTTATGGATAATAACATTCTCATCCAAGAGTTTTGCCCAAAAACTCACAAAATCTGACATAACAACTTGGCTCTGACATTACTTAAACTTACAGCCCAAAACCTGAACATAAGTGAGTGATCTAAGCATGCCATAGTTTTTCCCCTAAACTAATTCGCTCTTAAATTTTTGCCCTAAACTAATGTAGCCGTTAGAAGTATCAAGGGTATATTGTGCATAATCTCAAATCTCAAGGGTATTTGGTGCAAGTAAAAGTTAGTTAGACAGCTTCAAAAAGTAGTTACTCCAACTAATTTTTCCTCCAAAAAGTTAAAATTCATTCAGCTGGTTGCCGTTAACAATATTTGACGGTGTTAAGGCCTAAGGGTAGATGGTGCACAACTTTGAAAGTTGAGGGCCATGAGCACATTTTTAAAAACTTGGGTACCACGTAAAAAAGCCCAAATCCCTTTGTCACGTCAGATTTGGGATTTTGGGGTTTTACTTATTGTATACTAATTCGCTCCTGTCAGATTTTGGTGTTTTATTTATTGTATACTTGCTTGCTTAAATTAAGGTAATTGAGACGCGTATTTATAGGTCGAATTCTAGGGAGATTTGGGATAAATTTTGTAGATAGAAATTTGGAAAGAGATGGACTTTGGTGTTTATACGTTTCCTCCGGATTGTCTTTTGCTTGAATTTGTGCTTGAATCACTTTGTGCTCTGCGCTCTCTCATTTATTCTGTTCCTTATTCTTTTGGATTTGCCAAATGCCAATTCCCTTTGTCACGTGCATCTATGGACCAAGTTTTGGGCTTTTGTTCTCATATAAGAAGTTAACTTGGGACTCGGGCCATTTAATAAGCAGTCTTTCTCAGGGCATCATCACCTCGACCTTGGGCTTTCACCTAAAACATCCAACCACATATATAGATTAAGTCATTTAGCAATAAAACAACGTAATTGCTCTTTCATGGACACATTTTACTCTTTTATGGACTTTTTTTCATTATTTTTCCATTTCATACCCTTTTACAAAAAGAAGAAAAAAGAATTCTCTCATCTTACTCATCCTTTCACAAATTAATCAAAATCTTATCAAAGTCTTCGATTATACGCTTAATGACTTAATTCATACGGAGTACTTCCGTATCATTAAGGAGTAACTATTGTAAATTCAACAAATAATTGCAGCAAAATTTTGTACCAAACAACTTATTTACAAATCCAATTTGACTAAATTTAACAATTAGGGTTTCACTCAAGAAATGGTGGTATGGGTGGGAAACCCAGTCGCCGGAAAGCGGGGGAGCACGGTGGGGGCAAGGTCGTCGAGGGGTTGAAGTAGGGTAGGGATGTCGGTAGTCGTGGGTCTGGATTTGTGGAATATGGAATGGATTGTGGATTTGCTTGTAGTGGCGCAACATGTGGTGGATGGCTGTGGCACAGCAGGTGTTGGATGTCGGTGGCGCTGGAGTAGGGCGATAGCGCTGAAGGGAGCGTCGGTGAGGCAGAGGTGGCGGCAGGGGAAGGGTTTAGATGCGAGTGGAAGGGCGAGACTATGTCCGATTTAAGGCGCGGCTTCAGTGAGGGAGTGGTGGTGACGATGACGGCTGCGGTGGTAGTGGGTGAGGCAGGGTAAGGTGGTAGGTGGTGGTAATGACGGAGGTTTGGAGTTGCCATTTATTTTGTTTGAAGTGGTCGAGGGAGAGTGGTTGACCAAAGTAAGAGGGGTAATTCTGTAAATTTTGTCCATGATTGAGTAAATCATGTCCATGAAAGAGCATAACCCTAAAACAATAACCAAGTAACCAAATTCCAAAAGTAGTAGATTTATATCAATTAGCTCAAATAATAATATAAAGAACAGTAATATATATAAATAAGGAGTATAAATATGAGTAAATATCGTCGTATCAAATTCCCCCACACTTGGCTTATTGTCGTCTTCGACAATGACAAAACATGAGACAAAGATAATTCACCATCCTCAAGTATTTTAGACATAACCAAGATAAGTTTATCGACGACAAACTAAAACAATTTAAAGAAATCATTTTGTTTAAATTAGTAAAGTCAACAAAAAACATTTATAGTTAGATCAGGAAGCAACGTATACAAAATTATTTCTCCACTCCAAACTATACAATTGATTAATTAACCAACATAGACATTTTAAACCGCTTCTAAAGTACAATTATAAACAAATGCTTAGCAAGACAGTCAGTCCAACTACCTTCGTGCGCGTGTGCAAAGTGTATTGACTTATAGAGGCGTATTTCGGCATTTAAGATCAAAATGGGAAATTTACTTTCTGTACATTTAGTACGAGGATCGTTCTCCCGAGCATTCAAGTGTACCCGTCCCTCAATTTTTCTACCACCAGAACCACCAACATAATCCACTTCGTTCAATTTGTCCTTTCATTTTTCTCTCTTTCTTCGTTTTTTTATTTTTCATTCAATTTATGTTGTTTTCATTTTTTCTAATTCTTTTTTCCCTTTTTCCTTCTTTTTTTTCTTTTCTTTTTCTCCACACCCTCCAACGTCTGTACTACGTCTATCCAGTGACCCTTGTAGCGAGCTTTCGACCAATGGATTCCGCCTATCCAGACAAGTCATTAGGCATTATTTTTTTTTGGTAAAATGTGAGCTTTCATTAATCATTAAAATAGGTAATCAATACATTACATTTTGAACCAAATCACTATATGAAACTTGACTACTAATTATATAACATTACTAGCTCTAATATCTAATTTTATGAGCCAATCTTTATCAACATTGAAGATAGTTTTAGGAAGAAGTTGTATGATCCTTGACCTCACTATCCTCTTGATATCTTCTATAATCAATTTTGATCTTGCAACTCTTTCTTTTAGTCAACATTTGTTCCTCTCCATCCATATCCAATACCAACATTTTAGCTTTGCCAAATGGCTAACCTGAGTTTGCATCTTCGAATAGTGAACATTACCTCCATTTAGCCAAATCTGTAATCATGTTTCAATTCCTGCTATGACTCTGCTACTGAACTCACATACAGCAAATAAGTGGATATGTGCTTCACTATCTCTGTCACAGAGCACATAGTGGTTTGATTCACACAGGCCCAAGGATGTAATTTCTCTCTAGTGTTCAATTCTTCATGTTCAATGAGCCAACTTACAATAGAGTGCTTAGGCACACACCAAGAATCCCAAATCTCTTGATACCACTAGACAGAAGGATGTGTTCCTTGTAACCAGCAGTACCCAGAACTGATAGAATAACCATTTGGATTAGTATTCCAAATGTTATTCTGAAAACTAGCAACTAAGATGCAACGGACCTTACAAATATTCCTCCAATTCCAATTGGAATTAGGGGGAGGATGATAACTATTCCAATCAGTAACCTTGAGATAGATATGATCTATCTATTGCACCCAAAGCCTATCAGCTTTCTCATAAATCCAATTAACTAGCTTACCTATAGTAGCTATATTCCACATCCCAGCTTCCTTAAGTCCCAAACCACCATTCTTCTTGCTGCAACACACTTTCTGCCAAGATACCAAAGGAACACGATTATATTCTACTCCACCTTCCCACAAATAGTTCTTGCAAACTTTTAATCACCATCTTTGGAATTAGGAAAATAGAAGCCCAATAACTATGCAGAGTATTAAACACTGAATTGATCCCTCCCTGCATAGCTCAACTTTCTAGCCCCAATGCTTCTAACTCTATTCACTATTTTATCCACCAAGATTTGACAGTCATTCATTGTGAGTCGTCCAGCTTGAATTGGAACTCCTAAATATTTCAATGGCATAACTCCTTCATGAAAGCCAGAGATTTGATTTATATCATTCCTTATTTCCTCAGGCACCCCCTTAAACACCACTTCTGACTTTGCAACATTCACTTTAAGACCTGTTGTAGCTGACAAAGTTGCAAATGCTCTCAATAACAACATAGTAGATCTCAGATCTCCCTTACAAAACATCAAGAGATCATCAGCGAATAAGAGATGGTTAAGTTTAAGTCCTCCACATAATGGATGAAAACGAAAATACCACTTTTGTGTAGCAAAGTCCAATACTCTTGTCAGGTACTCCAAATAGATAGTAAAGAGTAAAGGTGAAACTGGATCTCCTTGCCTCAAATCTCTCCTGCTAAAATATCCAAATTGGGCCCCATTCAAGTTAAGAGAAAAGGTAGTAGTTGTAACACAAACCATGAGAAGTTTCCTGAATTTATCAGGGAACTTAAGAGCAATCAGCATTTGATCAACAAACTGCCATTCAATTGTATCATAAGCCTTATGTAGAACCAATTTGAACATACATTGAGGGGATACATGTTCTCTCTTGTAAAGCCTCACCAAGTCTTGGCAAATGAGAATATTTTCAAGTATACTGCGCCCCTGAATAAATGCTCCTTGGTTCCTGCTGATCACCTCAGGCAAACCGCTAGCCAGTCTATTACAAAGCATTTTTGAAACTACTTTGTAAATCAAATTACAACATGAGATGGGCATGAAGTGCTTGATACTGGTAGGCCTATCAATCTTTGGGATGAGAGTAATAACAATAGCATTAATTTGTTGTATTAAATTCCCTGTATCAAACACATTCATCACAGCCTCACAAACATCCTTCTCAGCTATACCCCTCGCATCCTTATAAAATTTACTTGTATACCCATCAGGACCAGGACCAGGAGATTTCTCCTTTGGAATACTAAAGAAACATTGTTTAATCTCTTCAACAGTCACGGTAGTATTCAGGATTTCCCAGTGATTTGAAGTACATTATTTACCTCTTCTAACAACTCTTAAATTCACATCAGTAGTCTCAGTTTTTGTTCCCAAAAGCTCCTCATAATACCCAAGAAGGCTGCCTGAATTTGGTCACCTTCAGTACAAAGATGACCCACTTTATCTTCAATAGACAATACCTTGTTAAGCATCACCCTCTTTTTGATAGAATTATGAAAATAAGCAGTATTGATATCCCCCTCCAAGGACCACTTTATTTTAGCTTTTTGGATTAAAAAGTTGTCCCTGGCTACTATTAACTCTTTAAGCTCATGAACCAAATCCATTTCTTGTTGCATTTTCTCCATATTCCCAGGATTATCTATCAACTCCTTTTGAATGGTTTCTAATAAAGCACTAGTCAGATTGGTACTATTCTCTATACCAGAGAAACACACTGCATGTTTAAATTCTTGAGAGTAGGCTTAAGATCCTTGAGTTTTTTCACGAATTTAAACATTTTAGTCTCTTCATACTTTTTTTCTCCAGATGCTATCCATACAATCTGTGAAATGCACTGAAGAACACCATATATTAAAATACTTAAAACTCCTCCTTCCTCCAACCTCTACTCTCCTATTCACAACAGTACAGGGTCTGTGATCAAAGATGCCTTCAGGGTGAAAATGAGCAATAAAGTCACCATACCGTTCAACCTAGTTGTGGTTACCCATTACCCTGTCAAGCCTACTATACACCCTATCAGCTGGAACCTGTTTGTTAGTCCAAGTGAACAAGGCTCCAGTTGCCTTAATATCATCCATACCACACATAAACACATTCCTGAAATTGTTTCATCTCCACCTCAGTAGAATGACCTCCCAGTCTCTCTACAGGAGACAAAATAGTATTGAACAGCCACATTCTTCAAAAACTTTCACAATTCCATCATCTCATTCATCCCATTAAAGGCATAAATCATTGTCAAAAGAAAATCCCTGGATATACTGAGCTCCATAAGAAAGAAACTGGATATTAAAATAATTTGGTTTCCAGAAAATCCAAATCTACCTCTGGTTTGATATCATCCATGGAGAATTTGGCTCCCAAAATATAACAATAAATTGAATGGTTCCAGTAATCTACCTCTGGTTTGATAGAGAATCGCAGAAGATCCGATAAATCGTCATCCTCCTCAATTGTTTCCTTAACTGGAATATCCTTCCCACCTCGTCTCACCTTCCATCCTTCACTCCGTTTTTCTCCTTCATCCAAGTCCAAAACAAGGATCCCAATTAATTTATTGATAGGCTTCGTCTTCTTCAAGTCACCTGAACCCGAACCTTTAGTTTTTCCATTATTATTATTAGTAGTAAAAACTTTTATTTGTGGAGTTTTTGGTTTAGATTGTTGTAAACTAACTTTTGATTGCTGTTTAGATTTTTGTAAAGAATTTTTTGATTTTTGTTTTGTCAATTTCGATGATGATGGTGAAGGTTCATAGAATGTCATGATTGTCATGGCTGCAATTTCAGAAACCGGGTTACGAAACATCGTCGACGTTTTATAAAACATCGTCGACGTTTTTTGTAAAAAAGACGGTCACTACCCTTCACCCTTCATTTCTCTCTTTCTCCTAAATACACCCCTCTCCCCCACCACCACCGCGACGCCCACCACCTCCGCCAACACTGCCACCGCCGACCTCAGACGACCCACCACCACCGCTGCAACAAGTATCCCCCTTCCCCCTTGTTCTGACCGCCCTTCCCCTCCCCCTCCTCCTCCTCCCTATCCTATATTGGTTGTCATTTGTTGTTGGTTGTGCGTTGTGTCGACATTGTTGTTGTTACTTGTTGGATATGGAGACCAACGTTCAGTTGGAACGTTGATGGGTGTTGTTGACGTTCCAACTGAACGTTGGGTATGGGTACCAACGTTCAGTTGGGACGTTGATGGGTGTTGTTGGCGTTCTAACTGAACGTTGGATATAGGTACCAACGTTCAGTTGGGACGTTGACGGTGGGGGTCGACTTTTTTTTTTTTTTTTTTTTTCGTCGTTTAAAAACATTTAAATCTTGTAAAAAAAAAAATTATTTATTTTTTGTTAATTTTCGATGTTTTGTAATGTATTATTCTCGTAAATTTTTAAATTCTTTTTACCGTTATGTACCAACGTTATGTTTCGATTCTTTTTAACATTTTATTCTCGTTAATTTATAATTTTTACCGTTTAGTTTAAACTTGAAACCGTCTTTCTAATTTTTTTGGTTAATTAAAATTGTTTTTTGGGTGATTTTATGAGTAGAGGAAAAGATAGAGAGATAAAGTAGAGGAAAGGGTAGTATGCGTCTTTTTTCTAAAAAACGTCGACGATATTTTATAAAACGTCGACGATGTTTCGCAGCCCCCTTTCAGAAAACTAGGTTTTCCTCCTTGTTTTCAGAGCATCCTCTATCTACTTTCTCTCTCATTTAGGCATTCTCCCAGTACAATGACCGAGTTCCCCTAAGAATCTAATTACTCGAGCCACTGGAAAGAACTTTTGTTTAAATTAGGTCAAATAATCTCCCTGAAGCCCTAAATAGGAGTCACCTATGAAAGTAACCTATGAAAGTAAATTAAAGACCGGCTTACACCCACACACTAGAGTCAATGAAAGTGTTATAAAGGTAGCTAAATAAAGTGGTTTATAATTTTAACCTAAAGGAGACTCAATACATGTATGTCACCTAATTAATCAATCCAAGTTCAAAATGGAGGAAAAACTCACGTATACACGACTTCAAAACATATTTTTATTTCTATAGATATTAGTGAAAAATATTTTTAAGTTAGTATTTTGAAATATTGTTAGATTAGAGCTTGTTGTCGACTCCCCCGTCTCAATATAGTCCAATAAACACATAGACGATCACTTTAAAAAACAATTAATTTCAGCAAAATCTCAATACATCCTTCCAAACTACGTAACAACCAAGCTTCATTTATAACCAGTGAAACATAATAAGTGAGTTGCCAGCAAGCTATTCCAGCCAAACGTGTTTTCCATACACGAATATGTCACAAAACTATTACTTAGTTTCACCCAAGCCAATATCTACTTCGTATTAATTGCCATACTCGGTCGAGTGCCACATAGGCAGAAGGCTGCTTAAGTGACAGACCCGACTACTCCGTCGAATACAACCTACTCAGCCAAGTACAGACCTCACTCGGTCGAGTTCCCCCTACTCGGCCGAGTACAAGGCTAACAGAATACGGAGTATTACAATCGGGATCAATGATGAGCGGGTGAGAGACGCCTCGATACCAAGCCTCGTCGTCTCGTGCAGGTTCACCACCCGAGAAAGAAACCGAGCTTGATCTCTCGGAAAGGTGGTCTCGGCGATCCTCCCAAATTTCACCATAGATGATCCGCTGATGGGCCTATTTCCACCTCTGTGGATGAGGAAATTCGATCCACGCAAATGGTTTTTTATTTCATAAAACACATTTTTTAATTTGCATTTTGAAAAGAGTTGCCACTAAGTTTTTAATGGAATTTAGAAACCCAATTTAGAGATTTTAAGTTCGTGTGAGGTTACGTGTTAGGAACTTTATTTAATGTCATTAAAAGAACACCCAACCCCACCTGTTACAAATACGGTCTCTACTAAACAAATGAATGGCTATTTAAAGACGTGTCATATGCAATATTAATGCAATCATGTTATTTAAACCCTAAAATATGAATTTCATTTTATGTCATTTAATGCATTTAACCTTGTCAGTTATTCTGTCATGTGAATGTTCATTTAATCTAACTAGCATAAACAAACAAAGAGAGGCGGATAAGAGATATTCTTACTCTTAGCGTAAGAAAATTAACAGACGTTAATGGTCAGTTTACATGCAATTCAAATTTAACTATTTCATAATTAAAATCAAATCGACTACCTAACATGACAATGTTATAGACACAATTAAAACATGATATTATACATGATTGAAAATGAAAAATTAATTAATTTCATTAATTTATCAATCTATCTCAATTAAACATGTCATAAATAAAATTAATTCAAACCAATTTAAATTACTTCATAATTTAAATCAAAACCAACTAGTATGTGAAACAACATAAACAAACTAATCAAAACTTAATTCTAATTAATTTGTGACATCCTAAACATCATTAAACTAAATAAAGTTTCACATTAATTAATTTTTACCATCTAATCATCATTAAAAGCAATTAAATGATCATTAAACGATAACGAATTAAACTAAGCATGCTAATTAACTAATACAAATAATTAGTACTAATCGTACAATAATTAATCATCAATCATCAAGAATCATCATAATTAATATTAACTAATAATTAAAGATAATAATTAAAAGTAAACGATAAAAGGGAGAAAAGAGATTGAATAATCGCACCCACAACTTACATGTACTTCAGACGGTATTCAAGAACTTCGGATGTAAGCTTTCACCAAGGGTACGTCTTAAACGGTTTTCAAATAAAATCAAACAAAAAAAGATTAAATCTTTAACCTTTAAATCAAAAAATCAAATAATTCAAATGAACCAATTCTTGGTTCGTGCGGTTTTCAACCCTTCGCGCAACGATTTTCAAATCGATGCCACGACTTCGTTTCTTACTCACATTTCGTTCTGAAACATGTTTTGGAATCGTGAGACTCCAAACAATTGATTTGAAGAAAGAAAAATAAGAAAAAATGTTGTTTTCTGGATTGAAAACAAGCAGTAACAGGTATTGTCCAAAACAGAAGCAAAGATGAACAAAGAAGCGATTTTCGCTCGAATGGTCACCTAAGCTTGTGTATGAACCTTGAGACTTGTTCCTAAGTATTATAGGAGTAATAGGGATGTTTATTACGTAAGGTTTTAATGGAGGTTGAAGGTTTGAATTCGGTTTTAGAGAGAGGTTGAAGAAGGAGGTTGTTTTTTGTGTGTTGCTCTTGCCTCTGTGTTTTTCGTTTGTTTTAGGTTTGAATGACTCGTGTATATCCTGGTTAGGAAGGGCATAATATCTCCCTTGAGGGTTAAGGCAATGATTTTTGAAATATAACAATAAGATACTGTGATACACGGATTTCGCGATCCTTTTCCAAACTATGGTGCACGGGGAACCACAGATGGAGAAACAAGGGACAAGCGTGAAAACAAGCATTTGTGGAGTCGCCACCAAATTTTGTGGGTAGTTGGAACCGTTCGAATACTTTATGCCATGTCAAGACACAAAGTGATGACATGAACACTAAGAACTCCTTACCCTTAGCTTTCTATATCTAGAATGACTCTCGTGGATGCCAATGAACAGGGATGTTCATAGAGATCTGGAGTAAGAGGTCAAGGTACGTGTTAAAAAGTTCTTTAATCGAACACCTAATCTTGCCCGCCTCGATGGCGGCCTCTACTAATGATTAGGGAAACTCTTCTGTTATCGATATGTTGTCGGTTATATGCATGCAATGCAATATCTACGTTTTAATCCTAACATGTGAACTTACACCATGTCCGTTGAACATGTAATTTAGCAATCAATTGTGTCAAATTGGGGTTTAGATTGATTACATACAAGAAGACAATTAAATCATCCAAAGAATCATACAATGATTAAATAAAACTATAAAATAAATATTACAATTGATTACAACGAATACGGGATCTATGTCAGAAATATACCCAAAAGGAAGACTTAAAGAAAAGAAAGACAAGTAGCCGCTTCAGATGTCGTCTTCAATTCTTGTTCCTAGCACAATTAAATCTTTGAAAGTCTTTATAATCTGGTATCTCAGGTGGTTTGCATAAACAAGTCTCAAGTTGTTCATGAACTTTTCCACAAGAGTAGCTTCTTCTGGGCGTTCGATAAGTTGTGTGCTAGTCTTCCTCCACCTACTTTGGAAGTCGGTAAAACCTTCTTTCTCGTTTTGGGTAAGAACCTCTAGAGTGCGCATGTTGATTGAATCTCAGCATTATCTACATATTGTTTGGCGAACTCGATTGTGGCATCATCCCAAGTTTCAATCTTCTTGTGATCTAGAGAATAAAACCACTGCTTAGGAATGGTGTCGAGAGATGAAGGAAAGATCCTTAGGAACATCTCTGGTTTATTGGCTTTGATAGACATGTAGTCTTTGAAAGCACGAATATGATTCAAAGGGTTTTCATGCCCCTTAAACTTTGGGATATTAGTCATGCTGAAGTTGGTTGGTAGCTTAGTACTCACATCTTCATACTTGCGATTGTATTCCATGTAGATGTCGTTGCCCTTGAGATGTATTAATTGCTCTTCCAAGTATTGGAGTCGCTTTTCTGCTTCAGTAAGATTTAGTGGGGGATTGACTTCTGGCTGTCCCGTAATGGGTGGAATGTTATCATGCACCCTAGCATCAGGACTGTCCGCAGGACAAAGCCTAGCTTTTATGGCAACAATTCGGCCTTCAATGGCGTTGAGACGAGCATAACCTGTAAGTTTTTTAAACTCAATATTAGACATTTCTAATATCATCTTATGAATAGTTTACTCTTAAACTATGTAGATATTATGCATGCATAACTAAATAATACAAAAATAAGAAGAAATTATTTCCTCACATTGATATGGACGATTTTGGGCACAAGAATAGGACACCTTCCTATACTTGTTCTCGAGCTCAAAATAGGAAGGATGAACTCCTAATTCTTAGTATAAGAACTCTTCAATTAGTAGCACCAAGACAATCCCTAAAAAAATCAAATATTACTACACTAGTATAATTTGTGAGATGCCCTTAATTTATAACTAATAGATCTATTACTACTCTTAGTAATATTATTAGTAGTGTAAGAACACAAGGGAAATTTGTCAAATTTCTTTTAGTGTGAGAATGGGTTTGTAGAGAGATAAGTATGTCATACAATTATAAGATTGTATCTCTAAATAAGAAGAAAAAACTTCCTCTTATTCTTGTGAGCATGACCGGCGAAGACCTCACATGGGAAGGTGGGTGTTTTTCCTTTTTGTCTTCACAAGGCAATAGGCTTAGGGCTAGGCTTAGGCAGGTAATTATTTTGTCCAATTCTTAATTAGAACAACCATAATCACCTAAATCCTACCCTAATACCCACCAAAACCGGTTTTGCCATTAACAAGGGTGTCCATTTAATTTTTGCAATTTGTCATTTGTCACATATGTGACATGTGACATGTAACATGTAATTTTGCTTATAAATGTGCATTTAACCATTTTAAATGCAATTTCATAACAAATAATTAGATTTAACATTTTAAGTCACATTTTATAATTACATGTAAATAAAATGAGTCATCTCATATTTGGTTAAAATAATCTACAACAATTTGTAATTATAATCAACCAATTTTGCTTATCTCAAATGTTTCATAAACATAATGCATTCTTATTAATATAACAATTAAATTACTAAAATAATCTTATTTAATCATATTACAATAAGATATAATTCTCACTTACAATATAAACTTAGTTCAATTTAAGGGATTAATTAATCTGTATCGCTATACAATTAATTAATGTACATGATTAGGGGATTCTCCTTTAGGTGTGACCTCAAGGGATCAACTGATCACCACCGTCATACGACAGTAACGTCAAACTCAATTGAGCCAATCTTTACCGATATTTGTTGACCAATTGACTATAATATTCATCATCTCTTTGTATTCTTATTATTGAGATTTAATTATGTGATCGCACTATTGTTGAGGACACTCACTCCAACAATCTCCCACTTGTCCAAGAGAAGTGTGTGTCACCAATTCTCTTGTCCTATTACTATCTCCCACTCAATGCAAGGTGTCTTGCAGGTCGTACTTGCATTTGCTCATATCATGAGTGGTTTCCTCGATCTGGAGAGTAACTGTCTGACCGGAATTATCTACTATAGTTACCTTCCGAGCGTGGCCACGCATTTTCAGCTTACTCCTCCTCGAGTGGCCTTGAGATTTTAAAAAACAACCCCGACAAGGGGTAGAAAATTCTTATCGCACCATTCCCTTCGAACAGCCATATCTCATCATGACCTAAAAGATGCCCATGTGACCCCAGTTACGAAGGTTGTAGAGCATAAATCAAAGTCACACTGAAACTGCGCCACCTTAGGCGAACAGTCTTTAATCAAAGAATTGACTAAATAAGAATACTATAGTAGCTCTTGCCACCTTTTGGCCCCTTTGAAGCTTGGTGTCAAAGAATTTCGTAGCTGCCTCATATTGGAGAATTTGAGGGGCTTGCGAAAACATCGACGTGATCCTCGTGAATATCGCATATGCATCGAGTGATATCAATTGGAGTTTGAGTTTGGGTGATATTGACCAAATCAAGACATTCTTGACGTCATTTGCAACCTTCAAATAAAGGTCATATTCGGCCCGAACCACCGCTGACGATCTAGGCGCGGGTTCGGTGGGGGGCTCTTCGACCAAGTAGCGAAGCACGTTATCGGATAACGCGACACTCTTGATCGTTGGCTCCCATTCAACGAAGTTACTTCCGTCATCTTTCAGGACACACTTGTCCATGACGGATCTCAACCATGAGTCCTTACCCAAGGCTGCATTGTTTGATGATGTTGACATTGTGCGAATATGGTTACTACAACAAAAAGAAATATATAAACATTCATTGTTAATTTACTTGAAAAACATTTTAACAAGTTTAGCATTTATATAATGACCTCTCACTAAATTATATAAATGATTCCAAGACCCATCTTTAAATAAAAATAATCATCGCATGCTACCTTTATCTAGAAATGGTAAGTCATTACTTGACTAATTCTACCCTTTGAACCTTGGTTGACGGATTTCAACCTAAATCCATTCCAGTCCCAAGATACCGGCTTATCTCGTCAGAATCGTATTTTAACTCAAAATGTTGATTTATTAGTTATCTTATACTTTAAATAAAAAATGTCTAAAAATGCACATGCAGCTACAAGCTAGCTCTGATCGCCCATGAAAGTCCATAGACCTTAGATTAGACTCCTCTAATTATTTGCTAAATTACTTGTTAATTTAGTATTTAATGATCTATGTAACATGCATGCAAATATAAAGACATTTATATAAGAGAAGAAATTTCCTCACATTGATATGAAAATAATATGGGCACAACAAGAACTCCTTCTTGTTGTTCTTGAGCTAATAATATGGATGAACAAGAAATCTCCAAACTAGAAGACCTCCTTCAAGTTGCACCAAGATGACACCAAATAATCTATCCTTATTATTAACTAGATAATAAGATAGATATTATACTACTAATATTAGAATATATTACTACACTAGTAATACTTAGTAAATATTAGTATATGAGAGTTTTTAGAGAGAAGATGAGTTTTGACAGATGAATGATAAATAAGCAAGAATGAAGAAGTAATGAAATGAACAACAATTGCTCTATTTAAGGCCAAGAGGGTCGGCTCATGTATCACCAAAAGAGTGATTTTTTCTTCTTATTTTATTGTCATGCAAAGTGGTGGTGTGTTGTAGTGAGTAAAATGATTTTAGGTTTACTATTCATGTCATAATCACATGTTGCTTGTGAGTATGAATAAGAGCAACCATCATCACCATCCACTACACTATAACCGGCCATGTGAGGCCATTTTGATCCATTTTGATTTTTGATATTTGTCCCACAAATACTTATTAATCATATGCTTAATTATCTTGTATAATTAAGTGTTAATTTGATCATATAACAATTATATGACACAAATAAATGAATAATGTGTACTTAACATTTTAAGTAATATTCTACCATTATATCAATATATAATGGGTCTCACAATGCTTAGTTAATTTATTTTACAACTCTTTGTAAATATAATTAACTAATTACTTCTATCTCAAAACCTCAACTAATTTAGTAATTTAACGATTAATTACTAAGTTAAATCTTATTTAATCGTATTAAAATAAGATATAAATTTATTAGTCAATTATCGCATAATTAAAAATAAATTTAATCTAATTTGAGTTCTTAACTCAATTTCTAACAATTAACTCTCGTACATATCGAATATATGTAATGGACTAATCAACTGTATCATATACAAATAACTAGTTACTATTTGGATTTCATCCTTTAGGTGTGACCGAAAAGGATCAGTTGATCACCGCCGTCATACGACAATAACGTCAAACTCTAGTTAGCCAACCGTTATTGATTTACGTTAATCAACTGATTAATCATATATATAGTCAATAAATATCCCAATTATATTCCTTAATAAGATTTATTATGTGGCACACTATTGTGGAGGACACCTACTCCAACAGTTAAGTCATCATAGAGTACTCAAACTGCATTTCAAATAGATGAACACACACACCATTCATTGGTAAATCATGTGGCGGCTTATACACTCTTTTTAAATGGCCACTTATCGTTCATGTATAACAAAAACAAAACAGCTCTCAAACCATTAAGGAATTTTTCATCATTGAGCTACAAACAAAGTTCTTAAAGCAAAACAAACTACCAACTGAACTATTTATGTTAAGTGTAAAGGTTCATGTTAAGTTTAAGAGTTCAGAATTATGCAATCATAATCATTGTTCAGTTAATAATAATAAAAAGACTACATAATCTCTCAGGCGTAGTAAGCCTCATCATCGAGTTATGACAAGTAATAATGCCACCTACACACACACAATGAACGTAGACCATGCTATCCACTAAAATACAGAAACGAGTTAGGCAACAAGTGTCATTGCTGTCAAACCAGTGAGGTTAAGTCATCATAGAGCACTAATTCAAACTGCATTTCAAATAGATGAACACACACACCATTCATTGGTAGACCATGTGGCGGCTTAATTACTTTTTTTAAATGGCCACTTACCGCTTATGTATAACAAAAACAAAACAGCTCTCAAACCATTAAGGTATTTTTCATCATTGAGCTACAAACAAAACGATATCATTAACTTTCTCTATTGAACAAGTTTTATTAGTATATTTAACCAGTTTATATCATCTTTAATAGTTTATCATCTTTAACAGTTTATCACCAATAATAACAATTTATCACCATATTCAGATAATTAACAATGAAGAAAGCAGAAATTAATCACAGACTCAGTCATGTAGACAGACTCACAGACTCAATCATGTAGACACACAATAATCACAGTTTCAGTCATGTAGACAGACCACCAACAATAATTAGTCACTATTGAACCAGTTTTATTAGTATATTTAACCAGTTTATATCATCTTTAATAGTTTATCATCTTTAACATTTTATCACCAATAATAACAGTTTATCACCATATACAGATAATTAACAATGAAAAAAGCATAAATTAATCACAGACTCGGTCATGTAGACAGACTCACAGACTCAATCATGTAGATACACAATAATCAGAAGACTCAGTCATGTAGACAGACCACCAACAATAATTAGTCACTACCAACAATTAACTTAACAATGTGGTGTCAAGTTAACCAACAATAATCATATACTCAGTATTGTAGACAGACTCACCAATTCAGAATTGATCCCTTTATGTTACAAACTCAGTCATATTTACAGACTGAACAATTTATCATATTGACAGAGCATTTCATTTTATCTTACATACATAGTCATGTAGACAAACAACCCAATTCAGAATCAGTCGCTTTATGTATCAGACTCACACATATTTGCAGACTTAACAGTTTTTCATATTTACAGACAATTTCATTTTATCTTTCGGGCTCAGTCATGTAGACAGACATACCAATTCAGATCAGTCACTTTATGTTAAAGACTCACATATTTACAGACTCAGCCATTTTATCTTACAGAGTCAGTAATTAATTAGACCTTATAGTTGATCATCTTTACAAACTCACCAATACATAATCAAGATTCTACCACAAATAATGACAGTATAGTTAAATAAATCAACAATAATCGCAAATTAACCAAGGTATCTACCGCAAATAATCCAAAATTTTACCAAAAACCTAACAGCAATTAAACCACAGCAGCAGTTATATTTAATGTTCAACCAATAAATAACAAAGTATAGTTAAACAAACAAGCAATAATCACAAAATTAACCAAGATAATTATACAACAAACATTCACATATTCTATCTCAAACCTAACAGCAAATAAATCCCAGCAGCATTTATCTCAACTAAACCAAAATATATCAAAGTATAGTTAAATAAACAAACAATAATCACAAAATAAACCAAGAATCTACAACAAACATTCACAAATTCTATGTCAAACCTAACAGCAGTATTTATCACAACTAAACCCACATATAGCAATGTATAGTTAATAAACAGTAAAAGATTAAGATTTCGTGATTATACCAAGAGCTTCGATTATTTATACTTAGCGTAGAACCTAGCCTCATAAGCCCAAAATTTCTTTGAGCCAATTGAATCAGGATCACTCTCCACATATTCACCAGACACAGGAACAAAATTCTCACTCTCTCTTTTACGCTTTTCTTCCAACCTTTTTAGAAAACCATTTAACTTCTTAGTGCAAGGTGATTCCGGCATAACAGATCCGCAACCCTCTTCCAAAACAGAAGGGATAATAGGCGGCATGTGGATCTCAGGGGATTTAGGAACACAAAGTGTACCATCATCGATCTCAGGAATAATAGGAAGACAAAGTCCACCCTCCTCGAACTCAGGAATAATAGGAAGACAAAGCCCACCATCATCGAACTCTGTTTCGTCAACTTGAGTCCCTAAATCATCAGGATTTAGAGAGTCGGGTACAATGATGTTTGGAGGAGGTGAATCTGGCCCAGAAACATCAAGTTCATCATCTTCCTCAACTTTTGAGGAACCGGCATTATACCATTCAAGAACACATTGCAAACACTCATTTCCGCAATTTGCATGTGACAGATTCATGATGTTTTATAAAACAAGAAAATGATGAAAGGTTTTCTGAAGTTATAGATGAGATGATGAAGTTAATGGAGAGTTTTATAAAAGAAGATGATGGAGGCAATGTATTGAGAGTAGGGTTTCTGGTAGAGAGGAAGTGGCATGGAGGCTGTTTTAGAGAGTGTGGGGTTTCTGGTAGAGAGGGAGAAGAAGGAGACGGTTGTGGAGGCGATGTATTGACAGTAGGGTTTCTAATATAGAGGAAGAGGAAGAGGAAGAGGAAGGAGGCGGTTGTAGAGAGAGAGGGAAGAAGAAGTAGGCGGTTGTAGAGAGAGAGGAATAAGAAGAGGGATAGGTTTTTGTAGATAGTGAGGGTTAGGGTTTTTTTAATGGGGTTTGGGTGGGTATATATTGGGCTGGGTTAGGGAAAATGAAGGGAAAGGTTAGTAAATGGGTTAGGTATATTGGGTTGAGTTAGTATGCTAATTGGCCCAGAAATAGATTAGGGTGGATTTTATTATTGATTAGGTGGTGGGCCTTTAATGGCATAAAATGTAAATAGGATGGTTTTATAAGGATTAATGGGTCATTTTATTTTCTTTTTTTGGTAAGTGGTAGAGTGGAAATGAATGGATTAAAGTGGTAATATGGTAGAGTGGAGTTGAAGGGAGGAAGTAATATTTACTGAAGACGTAAAGTTTTTTTTTTAAAAAAAAAAACAAGAATGACGAAAAATGTTGTTAAAACTTATTGTGGATGTGCATAAGTCACATGTATTATGAATACTTTTAAATGATCTTTCAATGTAGAATGTATCTAGACTAAACCTTTTATTTCCCCATGACATAACCCCTATTCATATTTGTGTATATATACCCCTATTATAATAATGAGAAGTAGATACATCTCTATCACATTCTCTCCATATTATAACACGTTATCAGCACGAAACTCTAATCGAATTAAAACGAGAATTCATTTATTATTCAGATCTGATAATCAAAAGGTTCTATCAGATCTTATCATATTATACACCTGATCCAGGTACGTTTCATATATATAATTTTCATACATGTCATATTCATATACGGAGTAATTTATATGGTAAAAAAAAATATAATAAGAAACAACTATGCTGTAATCAATCAATATAACGGCTACATTAAGCTCTCAAACTCAACAATGGGTATGTATCATCAAACAAGTAGGAAATCTTGTTATTGTGGGTTTGCTTTTAATTTTGTGACATGTTTTTTTATTTGCATTACAAAACAAAGATTTACAAAACTTTACTGGTTGTTTATAGATTTGTTCTTACTTGAAATCAAACTCACTATTGACATGGTAAATGGTAAATCAGGCTTTTGTTTGAAGGTTGTACGTATGTTTATTATATCAATTTTGATTAATTGATAAAACTTCAATTAATGAAAATTTTTTTTGTGAGACTATTAATATACGTTTGAAAATTTTGTTTGAGAGATTATTAATACACATTACGCAATCCCCTTTATTTACTGCATATTGACTAATTAAAATCATTATGATGTTTTTTCTTTTCTATTCATGGGTGATGAATTATACACATGAATAGTTATATAATTACTGCAAACTAAGATAGTCAGTGGCACAGTATTGTTATTTCAGTTGTATATGCATATGATTTTATTTATAATTACTACTATCGTTTTGTATATATTTCTGGTTGTATCCAATTATTCAATAGATTGTGGTATTATTTTTATATTGCGGTTGTTCTTTTGGAACGTGAAATTAAATTATCTTTCTTTTTAATTAATGATGGGATCGTCATTGAGTTTGGTTGTTAGACTTCTACTTATTTTGTATGGAATCGTATAACTCTAGTATTACTCATATGTGTCACCGATTACCTAATCGTCAATCTCATTAAAAGAAAGAAAAAAATAGATTATGAGACATACCAAGAGTCATTATTTAACACAATTCATATATTCATTGTATACTAACTACTTATTAGTAATTATGTACCATAATTCTCCTAATAACTCCTAATAATTTTGTATGTTTATTCAATTTAGTTTCGCGTGTTCATAATATTTATTTTGGCGTGTGGACTTGATAGTGATTTTGCAAGTATTGATGTGAATTTGACAAATTTTATTTATACATTATTATATTCATGAGTGTACATAAGAAATTTATATGCGGTCACAATGTTTTATCTCAAGTTTTATGATGAACATATTACATTATTGAGTACTTAAGTGTAACTTTAATTATGATGTTAAAACAATATTTTTAAACGCTATGTACAAACATTTTGATATGTTTTTTGAGGACATTTAAATAAAGAATTAAAGATCTAAGACTACTACTTTTTTTTTAATGAAAAAGTGAAACCTACTAATTAAATTAACAATTGCACGTTTGTTAAGAGTTATAGAATGATTATTTCAATGATGTTAAATAACATGATTTTGAGAAATTTACTTTCATGATTTAGCGATGATATTCAATGTATGTCTTGAATTATATGCATCGTGTGAAATTTTGTTATATAACTACTCCAATAAAATATATAATTGTTGTATACATTCAAAGACCATCTTAAAAATGAAAATTGATTTGATTATATTGAATGACAAGTTAAAAATTATAATATCGAATATTATGGTGATGAAAATACTTTGGCTTGAAAAAGATATATATGTGGTTGTTTTACTATGTGGTATTGGAGATGATATAAAGATACATATTCAAATTATGTGTATGTGAATTTGGATATTGAGAATGGACATACAATAGTTGAATATGGTATAACTCTATGAAATCACACAACAAGTAAACGAATGAATCTAATATATGAATTGTTTCCATGTACATGATTTTATAAGATTATCTCATATGTTTGATTCTATAACCATTATGTATTTAGACAAATATCCCAACATCATGCATCTATGACCAAATTTATGATATGCTATTTGATAGTACATTGAGAAATTAAAATACATATATTTGCAACATATCTGAGAATTGTGATTTGTTATGGATCCATAGTTATGAAATTATGTATTTGTATTAAAATGTTATTCAAATGATATTATTATACATTGATGGAGTAGTGGCACATTGTAGATACCTCGTTTCTACACCTTCCGCCAACCACCCAGTGAGGCAGTGATGATCGAGCCGCATGTTTGGTACGCGGAACGATTTATGACATTTCGTAAGTTTATCGTCAAGTGATAGCTCAAATACTTTTGTCTACCCCTTGGTCGTTATCTATGCACCGGTACGGTCGTTTTGACAGTCATCCTACTTTATTAAAGTAACAACTCCAAATCCTATGTGTCAATGTGACACCCTCAAATTTGCGGAAAGAAAAAGAAATAATTTAAATACATAACGAAGGGTGTCATAAATAAAAAGGTTCATTACAAAAGAAAATGTATATTATACATAAGAATTATACAAGACGGGAGACATATCTCCCGTATAAATACGGAAATAAAATGAGTGTATAATAATATACAATCTAAGAACCGAATATAGGTCCAAGGTAAATACTTCGCTCGCTAGCTCGTCAATGTACCCCAAATATGCATTCACCACCTGTTCGACCGCATTAAATATAAACACGGAAGCCACAGTCAGTGGGGGAGTAACTCCGAGTTCTCCCAGCCACGAAATGTCGAGTTTAATAAAACATGAATAACATAAAAGAGATGTATGGAAAATACAAAACCTTAACATATACGATATGCTTTTCATGTTATGAAACAATAACTAACATATAACCTAACATATGAAGGTTAAAATACTCATGCAAGCTATCATGTGAATAAGTTAACAACCTATACCACGAGGTAGGGAAGCTGGTATGCTAGCTCAGAGGTTACATTTAAAACATGGCCATGATACACTCAACCCTAATCAACACGAAATCATGTGAATCAGTTAACAACCGGTAATCCAAACTCTATCAACCTTAGCCGGCTTGCATCTCACCTTCTAAGATTCATAGAATCATCAAACATGAAAGACCAATACTTCTACAAACAGGCATAAGTTCTTAGTACCGTCCATAGTCGATTGTAACTCGAGGCTATACCACAGGTAGGAAAACATCCTAGTCCTAGACTGATCAGACCTAGCGACAACAGCTATTCCATTCCCCGTCCCATGACATAACCGTCTATGAGAAACTCTACTAGGCGACCCCTTAAGCAGAGATGGCTAGTACTTAAGCTGGCTCCAGTCCCAAAACGGATCAGGCAGCCATGCCCCGACTTGGAGATAAGCCCCCCAGGCCGTGACACAAAAGCTATCAAGCGGTAAACTCCGTATGCTCGTTAAAGATAGTATGGCCTATCAATGTCATGGTCCAAGATACTCATTAGAATTAGAATGGTCAAGACGCCATATAATCATAAT